>NQII01011099.1:0-20396 GCA_002778355.1 Clitarchus hookeri
TGCACTTTCATTGGAGACACGTAAATAGTATAACTTATATACTTTGGCAGCTGGTTAGAATACACAGCTCTCTCTTCCTCTCTCACTCTATATATGTATATATATGTATATATATAAATATATATATATATATACTCACACTCAAGCCACATTCGTTTAAATACTGCCTGCTTCTACTTTGGAAGGCAATCGCGCGGTTTTTTAATAGCTTGGACCAACATTTCCTCCCTTTCACAATCGGAACAACCACACAGGATGTGTCTAAAATATCATAATAAAAAGCACTAGAATTTTGTGCATCCCTCCCTCCTTAAAATTGCGTGGTAACTTTACATTTATAACCACCTATTAGCTCGCGATATCTACAAGCCTCGAAGGATTAATGAGATCAAAGAAAGCATTGTAGCATATTAGGGTTTCTACAAGTATCTCACTTACCTCGCGAGTAAAATGCGGTTCTAAAAACAACAGCCACGCACTAGCGATAGACTCGAAGTTCTACTGCAAGATGCCAGCGTGCTGCGATGCTAGCTCTTATATAAGTAAGCGGGCAAGCTGGACTTTGTGCAGGCGAGAACGAGACAGCAGTCTTGCGTGCGTTTTTTCCTCAACGAACACAGGCTATCTTTCAATGTCGTAAAACGCGAATTCCAAGTGTATATTTGCAGCTGATATTATATTTTGACATTTATGATATTGAGGCAAATCTATATAAACTATCGGTATGTTCTAAACGAACGGAAAAGGCCAAATGTACAATAATTGCGTTTAGAATCTGAACTGCAGAAGAACAGCTGCTGACACAGTTAACAAAAATGCCTCCCTTCCACGACAATATTTCTGGCAAAAACTTAACAATCGTGCAAAATAATGAATTATTTCACTTGGTGGTGTAATTTTTCTAATATTTATGATTTTTTTTTTTATTATTTTAGTTAAGTATTATTTACCCCAACTTGTGAACATAATGTAATGCAAACTCAATATTTTTATTAGCATAAATAAAATAAAAAAATTTGATGAGTTACTTAGTGAAAAAAAAAAATCTTCCCATCTATGCGGGTAATACGTCTACAGTTATTTATTCAAGAAGACGGGTTGAGTAAACGGGATCATAAAAAAGGACGAAATAATAATTTTTGTTCAATGTGACATATTAAACAATATACAATATAGTTAATAATTATACAAAGTGTTTCTTTACATTCGTTACCGCGTCTGGGAGGTGATTAAATATGAGAAATGAGGTAAAAGTCTATGTACGGCTTATGACCTATGTGAGTATTATGGTAGTTTTCAACCCCCGAAAAGAAAAAAAAAACTTTCAAACGAAAATATCAGAAATTTCAAATGCTGAAAAACATTGAACACGAAGTGTGTGTTAGTGATGTAAGATAAGCAGTCTCTGAAACTGTGAGTGCAAATAACATTCCCCGTCAGTAACAAAATACGGAGGGGTTTCAATTATCACATCGTATTTATTGTTGTACCCCTGAGCATATAGCGAACTCTCAAGACAGATTAAAAATAACAATGACGAAATGTAGACAATCAGTTACTTTGTAGCACTTTGACGCTCTCCAGTTCCGAGAAAACAACCCCTTCTTATAGGGTGACGCATTTTATTCGCACTGACTATTTCAAAGGTTTTATATCTTATTTTACTGATAAACTGTATAAATTATTTTTGTTTTATTACTAGTTTTTTCTGACATTTTCAAATAGAAGAGTATATTTCCGAATTTTTAAGGGTTCATAGCTGGAAATACGAAACTTCACTGTGCATATTAACAGGTTCGAAGTACTGCTGCTTGTGTACAACGCAAAAATTGCTGAAAAGTGTTTTACAGGCTATTTTTATTCCATAGAATGTGTGCTTGTATGCCTGTCTCTTTCCTTCCGGCACTATGCAATACTACTGAATTGATTTTTTATGAGATATCACATTTGTGTGGATCTTAATTTGTAACCAGACGAGATATGTAAGTAACCAACCACTTTCATAAATCTGAATCCCACGCCGAACATGCTATCGGTGTTCAGGGTAGCCAGTTGGGGAATACGAGACGACTACAAAGTTCCTTTGTAAGTGGGAGACAGGTTCGAGGTATTCATGATCCAGCTNGTTCATCATCCAGCTATGCCGCTGGTAATGGACGAGGACTACAAGCACATCATCGCCAAATCTATGCAAGTATTGAAAATGNATTCATGATCCAGCTATGCCGCTGGTAATGGACGAAGACTACAAGCACATCATCGCCAAATCTATGCAAGTATTGAAAATGTTTATGGCCAACACGCACTCGGATGTAATCGTCGATACGGGAGACAGTTTGCAATCCGTGAAACTAAAGTACCAGTTTATCGGAAGTCTGCTGCCTCACGTTCAGATTAGCGCCGTTGAACATATCAACATGCTGAAGAAAGCAGAAGATGGCAGAAACATTGATATGGCTTTGAGGTCGTAATTTCTCGAGACTTACCTCGGATGGACCCTAAGCCAGCGCATCAACTAGATTGTAACTTCCAGCTTCGCTACCGAGAATCCCTGTTACGTCATCGTCGGGGTACGAACCTTGAGACAACACAATGTGAGATCAAGCAATTCGTATTTGGAAACTTGTTAAATGCGAAAAAAAATAAATGAATTAAATCTCCAAGAATAAAATATTTTTGGACGTGAACAGGATCATAAAATTTGAAAATGAATAGTAACCTGCTGGTTTATCATATGTCTGGTTGATTTCAACATTTTAATTATAGCGCAAGTAGTCCCTTCAATTGAGTCCCGTTACGCTTACAAGAAGAGTACCACATAAGATTTGATTGTGAGTAAACTGAACGAATGTATTAGTTAGAGCATAACTAACTGCCAAATATAATTCACTACGCATTGGAATATTCCCACAAATCGATATGCTTTTAGACTGTTATTTCATAGCCGACATTCTTCGAACAGCTGCTGAGACAAAGATTAGTATACATATTAGTAAGCAGTTACTCAATAATCATTCATACAAAGATATTGCTCGATTTCGTATAAATAAATACAGCCTTGCTCAACCTTCTCGCAAGAAACAGCTCGACGGACATCACCGCTGAGCCACTGCTCCTGGTTTAGTATAAATAAAACAAAGCAACTGCTCACCGTATCGAGCAACTGTTTACAGTTCTGTGAGGTTCCTCATNGAACAACTGCTTACAGTTTTGTGAGGTTCCTCATTTGGTGTCTCTGCTTACTTAAGTGCGGCTGATAAGTGCAATGGTCGAGATCGTGGTGATGGTTCCGCAACGGAAAATCAATCATTTATACAAGACTCAGAGGCATAAACGTACCCAACCGTAAAGGATTTTACACGTTTGAAAAGGAATATGTAGAATTTATTACGCAACACTTTCTTCCTGAATCAAAAGACACACGAGGTGGAGCTCTCAGCAATGAAAACGTTCCTAAGGTATGCAGGAGATCCCCGTTTTCAAGTTGGCGTTGCAGAAGAGGTTGGTGTAACCCAGGCTACGGTGTCATACACGTTCTGGGAAGTTGTGGAAGCACTAAAGGAAAAGGCACAACATTGGATACACTTTCCTACAACAACTGCTGCTCTTCATGATGCTCAGACTGAATTGTCGGACTGATATACGTTGTCATCAGACATCCGTGTTTGTATTCGCGGACTACATGGCAACGCGGCAATTGAAGTGCTGTAGACTACGTCTCTTGACACTAGCCGATAATATAAGGAATGTAATTACATTGCTGGTTACTCGCAACAGTAGCATCGATTAAGATTAATGTGATCGGAATCCGTTGCTACAATCTATAACGAAGTGTTCCATCATACACTTTGTAGTATGATTATGCCGGCACGAGGGCAAGGGCACGAGACATTGGAACTGCAGCTGACCAACACGATGTTGGAATGTCCTTTTTCCAATCAAAATTCTCCTTTTTTCTCAAAAAGCACCGATTCCCCTATTTGCATAAAACGAATTCTTCAAAGGCCCATTTTGATCAATCGTAACGATTTGGAGAGGGTTGTTTTTCACTAGCAGGCCTCTACCCCTTCACGAAACCAATATCCCCTTTTAGAATACGAGGAACATACGATGTTAACCTCACACTCCCACACACCCACTATAAACTACACCTTTGACGCCACATTTCCTCCAACAAATTATAAATATAACTTTTATAAATTTTTTCTAAAAATTTAAGAAATAATAACATCTACTGACTCCGGCCACCAGGCTGGAGCACAATTGCCTTGACTTTCANTTTATAAATTTTTTCTAAAAATTTAAGAAATAATAACATTTACTGACTCCGGCCACCAGGCTGGAGCACAATTGCCTTGACTTTCACCACAGTGACCTTGAAAACTAAATCCATGTACATTTTAAGAAAATCGAGTAAAATTCTATAACTTGAAGGACATAAAACGATAGCCTACCCTTCCCCCTTCACTCGACTCCGACACCCTACCTATCACCCTCCATCCCTTACCGACCACCATCAGAACATAAAAAAATCAAGTCTAATATTCATAACAAAAATTCGTTAAAAAAAGAAGAAAAATGTTATTAATGACACCGACCGCCATGTTATTGTTGTAGAACTTAAAAATTACCGCAATGACCTTAAATTAAAATTATTAAAAATCAAAACAAAAAAAATTTTAAAAAAATTAAGAGCGAAATTTAATACCTAATGAAAAAAAAAAAGTTTGTATATGCGTGACAGAGGTTTCGACGANAAAAAAATTAAGAGCGAAATTTAATACCTAATGAAAAAAAAAAAGTTTGTATATGCGTGACAGAGGTTTCGACGATAACAAAGATGGCAGAGCACAATCTTTCGTGGTACGATCATCACCAGACGACCAACCTTTGCCAGTTTTTATTGGAATATACATATTAGTAAGCAGTTACTCAATAATCATTCATACAAAGATATTGCTCGATTTCGTATAAATAAATACAGTCTTGCTCAACCTTCTCGCAAGAAACTCGAGCTGGCTGTAGTGGCGACTCGGTGACGAGGACCAAACCATTAAATAAAAAAAGCAACTGCTCACCATATCGAGCAACTGCTTACAGTATTGTGAGGTTCCTCATTTGGTGTCTCAGCTTACTTAAGTGCAGCTGATAAGTGCAATGGTCGAGATCGTGGTGATGGTTCCGCAACGGAAAATCAATCATTTATACAAGACTCAGAGGCATAAACGTACCCAACCGTAAAGGATTTTACACGTTTGAAAAGGAATATGTAGAATTTATTACGCAAGANTATACAAGACTCAGAGGCATAAACGTACCCAACCGTAAAGGATTTTACACGTTTGAAAAGGAATATGTAGAATTTATTACGCAAGACTTTCTTCCTGAATCAAAAGACACACGAGGTGGAGCTCTCAGCAATGAAAACGTTCCTAAGGTATGCAGGAGATCCCCGTTTCCAAGTTGCCGTTGCAGAAGAGGTTGGTGTACCCCAGGCTACGGTGCCATACACGTTCTGGGAAGTTGTGGAAGCACTAAAGAAAAATACACAACATTGGATACACTTTCCTAAAACAACTGCTGCTCTTCATGATGCTCAGACTGAATTGTCGGACCGATATACGTTGTCATCAGACATCCGTGTTTGTATTCGCGGACTACATGGCAACGCGGCAATTGAAGTACTGTAGACTACGTCTGATGACACTAGCCGATAATATAAGGAATGTAATTACATTGCTGGTTACTCGCAACAGTAGCATCGATTAAGATTAATGNATTCGCGGACTACATGGCAACGCGGCAATTGAAGTGCTGTAGACTACGTCTCTTGACACTAGCCGATAATATAAGTAATGTAATTACATTGCTGGTTACTCGCAACAGTAGCATCGATTAAGATTAATGTGATCGGAATCCGTTGCTACAATCTATAACGAAGTGTTCCATCATACACTTTGTAGTATGATTATGCCGGCACGAGGGCAAGGGCACGAGACATTGGAACTGCAGCTGACCAACACGATGTTGGAATGTCCTTTTTCCAATCAAAATTTNGAGGGCAAGGGCACGAGACATTGGAACTGCAGCTGACCAACACGATGTTGGAATGTCCTTTTTCCAATCAAAATTTTCCTTTTTTCTCAAAAAGCACCGATTCCCCTATTTGCATAAAACGAATTCTTCAAAGGCCCATTTTGATCAATCGTAACGATTTGGGGAGGGTTGTTTTTCACTAGCAGGCCTCTACCCCTTCACCAAACCAATATCCCCTTTTAGAATACGAGGAACATACGATGTTAACCTCACACTCCCACACACCCACTATAAACTACACCTTTGACGCCACATTTCCTCCAACAAATTATATATATAACTTTTATAAATTTTTCTAAAAATTTAAGAAATAATAACATCTACTGACTCCGGCCACCAGGCTGGAGCACAATTGCCTTGACTTTCACCACAGTGACCTTGAAAACTAAATCCATGTACATTTTAAGAAAATCGAGTAAAATTCTATAACTTGAAGGACATAAAACGATAGCCTACCCTTCCCCCTTCACTCGACTCCGACACCCTACCTATCACCCTCCATCCCTTACCGACCACCATCAGAACATAAAAAAATCAAGTCTAATATTTATAACAAAAATTCTTTTAAAAAAGAAGAAAAATATTATTAATGACACCGACCGCCATATTATTGTTGTAGAACTTAAAAATTACCGCAATGACCTTAAATTAAAATTATTAAAAATCAAAACAAAAAAAATTGTAAAAAAATTAAGAGCGAAATTTAATACCTAATGAAAAAAAAAAAGTTTGTATATGCGTGACAGAGGTTTCGACGACAACAAAGATGGCAGAGCACAATCTTTCGTGATACAATCATCACCAGACGACCAACCTTTGCCAGTTTTTATTGGATATTTTGTAGTTTTCGACCCTGCGCTGTTACTTACTTTCAAAATGGCAGCACTCTAAATATTTGGATGATGCACGTGCAGCACCTCAAACCAGTGGAATGAGACTGCCGGAGATGGCGCGAGCGAGCGGCGTCCATGCCGAGAGCTCGCTCCACTCCGCGAGGTAAGTTAATTAACTACCCTCATTAACATAGAACTTCAAACATATCCCCACAAGACACTGAAACGTTGTGAGTGAGTTCTCTTACTCCTGTAGTGAGTTAAGGGTTCTTAATTAAGCACTTATTTAAATACAAAACATGATTATGTGGTGCCTTNGCCTTGCAGAGCACGTCGGAAATTAAGGTATGTTGAGTTTTGGGGCACTCTACGACCGGAACGGTAAGTTTGAAAGAAATATTTATTATTTCCCACGTAACTAATTCGCTTGATTAGACACACAATTACACTCGGAAATTTATATAGAACACTTCAATTACACTAGCCATTATACACTTCACCTTATTTAATTTTCACATTGTATGCATTTATTCTGCGATTACTTCGCAATCACCTAAGGGCGAATTTCACGAACATTTGCCCGTGGGCGATACATTCTAAGGCTATTTACTACACATTCTGAGACTTTATTCCTATCCTTATTGCACAGATCTCTCTAGGGACACCACAGGCACTCGGTAGGTTCCCTCGGTGAACGATGCGGACACGCATTGGGGCGCACCACGTGCGTGTTCCGCGGGCCGCACTGGTGCAGCGACTGTGGGCTTATGACGTGATGACAGTGGCCGTGCCAGACCACTCAGGAGTGGTCCACGTCAATTATATAGTATTCAGTAGGTTTAATTATATCACGTAGTATATTTTTGACGAGTATATATTATCTCAGTAGTTATTTATGTAAAAAGGTTTGTAAAGTTGCTGCACAGATAAAATGCATGCAAACCGCGTTTCTTCACGCTTCGAGGATTGGTACCTCAAAAAATGTATTACTTTCTTAATTATACTGCATTGTTAATTGGCATTTGTATGCATTTCAGAAACAAGGTTGTATCTATCGACTGTGAGATGTTTCTATTAATTAAATTACTTTTTTGGATTATGGATACATGTAATTTTATTAATTAATTAATTATTTGCATCGGTTATTTTGGAGCATATTTGTCTGCATGCTTGTTTTTAAGCCTGTTATACCTCTAGCTTATTGCACTGTCTTTGTTTACATTACCAAATCAATACTTGAAATCCTTTTTATGTTAATAACCCTCGACTATTAATTTTATTTTCAGCATAACCCGATTTGGGAAGATATGACATATTTTTATATTGCATGATTGCATCCGAATGTATGTGAAAAGTTAAAATTACCTTATCTGCCAAGCTTATCTATAATGTATTTTGTAAATGAAATTTAAAAAAAAGATAAAAGGGGAATATGACACATAGTTCAGGAATATCGTTGTTATTGCTCTAATAATAGTTCTGTATTTCTTACAACCTTTGTAACATTTCAGTATAATTAGAAGGCCAAAATTATTTCTCTTCCTTTATTTATTCGTTCTTCTTCTGAAACAAATTAGACAAAGATCACTCGTTTTATATTATCGAGTATAAAAATTAAAAACATCTTGCAGCAATTGTACTTATATTTATGCAGACATATTATTATTTTCTCATATTCTTCTTCATCGCCCACACGTGTCTGTTCTCGGTGGTAGTGACTACATTTGTTAGTGAAAAAAGTTCGATTCGAACCTTAGCTGCTCACTTTTTGTTATTTACTCTCTGATTGGCTATTGTCTGACCACGCCACATTTCTCCTCCAATCAGAAATTCGGAGACGAGAGCCAATGAGAACACTTTTCTTTAATTTTAAGTGATTGAAAATTTATAATATATTATTCTAGTGGTGAGTCGATATGGTTTTTGAGTCTTTTTAGATATTGCCGATACAAACTTAGCGATAATCATACAAATTACAACAGCAATAACCTCTAAATAATTTGTACATCAACAAACTCGTGACACATCCAAACATGCGCTGCACTTCGCTTAAATCATAAAAATCTTAATACGTTAATTAAGAAGGTTATTTGTGTGATTTCATAATGTGAATAAATTTAAAACTATGTGAATTCATTATGTGAATTAATTAAACAAATAATTTCAAAACAAAAAGGTAATAACAATACAATTATGATCTTTGAAACCCACAACGTAACACCTTTTCTATTACCGGTTTTTCTAATGTGAGTTCGTTGTTACCTAGCACGGACGATTTCTACAACAGTTTGAAGTATGCTTAATATTTTAAACAGAATGACATCAAGAAACCCTAACTTAATATTATTATTTTAATTTGAAATTTTATTTTACATAATAATATAACATTGTGGTTTTTAGACCAATTTCCGATGGAAAGAACGGTTTACAAGATCGATCTCCCTCTTTTAAAATGTTGAATGCTTGATTAAAATTTTACAGAACACGGTACAAATGTAGTACGTAATAAGAACATCTGGATTTTACAGGTTTCGATCATACAGGGCGCTTGTTTTCAAAATGACCGCGATTTTGAAATTTAGGGCAATGTCATATCTCTGGAACCATTCAGCCGATTTAATCCAAATTTTGTTTGTTGGCAATGCATCATAGATATTGCCGTTAGTATACCATTTTTGTAAAATAGCCTCACACGGAAAAATAAAGCTTTTATGTTATTATAACACAAGAACTACTCAACCTGTTCTCGCCAAATTTGGCAGGTCACTTATAAGGTCATGTGCTATTTAAAACCATTATAAATTAATTTTCAAAATAGCAGCTATACAAATATTTTAAATTTATTTGGTATATCTACCATGCCGTTTACACAATTTAAACTAAATGTTGTATGCTCAAAATATTTATTACTAGAATAATTTATGAGAAAATATACCTACTTTTGTTCGCCATTTAAACATATAGCCCGATAAAAAATGAAGATTCTGTAATTTCTCGGGAAAAAGCAAATATATTCCCACCACTGTTGGCAAACAAGCGGTACTGCGGAAGATGAAGTAAACTGTGTTTTAAGCATGTCAGGCACTTATTCTGCAAATGGCGGTGGATAGTAATTAAAGGCATTTTATGCAACTCTTTCGAAACCATGTAATATGTTCTAACTAAACTTCGATGGCTAAAATTTTAAACATTTCTGCGTTCGGACATCAGGAGAATTACAACTTGTGTGTGTATCGTGCAAGCCTAACGNAGTTCTAACTAAACTTCGTTTGCTGGAATATTAATCATTTCTGGGTTCGGACATCAGGAGAATTACGACTTGTGTGTGTATCGTGCAAGTCTAAGGTAATAAGCCTATCAGGTAGAGGATAATTTCCCCTGTGGCGCCAGCTCACAGAGCACAAGAATAGAGGGCTTGCGGTCGACGACCCTTAGCTGTAGCCTCCCCTCATGGTCCAGCATTGAATTGTCAGCTTTAATTCAAGATGGCTAGGCTAGTGAGAGGTGTTTCGTCCCCTCTCAATGCATATTCACTCCTGTGCTAATATTGTTACCGGCCATTCCAACGCCCTTAATGACAAAGCGGTCAATTATAGACCCAGCTTCTCTTAAGGAAATAATAGGTTATGCAGCCGTGGTACAGACGGACAATTAAAAAAGCTTGGCGAACATTTCGGCACAAGATAGTTTATTTGACTCACTCTCCTCTGGGGGACATATGACCAGTTTTCCCCGCTATGACACGGGGAGCTCCTAAACAGTGAAGACGGCGCGAAGCCTACGTGGTATTACATGTGAATAATTACGGCTCAGGAGTGTAAAAGGCTCCTGAGGTGTGGGTGGCATGCTCCTCCGGCAATGAAAATATAAGTTGTTCCCACATAAATAAATGACTGTTAATACGCCACATGATTTGCGGAGAAGTGTGCAGGCCCGGAGAGGTCACGTGCGAACGACAACCCTACTCCAATGCCGAGACGCACATATGAAATATGCTAGCATGAAAATTGGAAAAATGCACTTTACTTAAAATTAACGCAATTGGTATTTACATATAACACTTACAAAAATTAAGTGAACACAAAGTACATTACATAAATAACACTTGCATTAAATAAAATATACATAGAACACTCAATGGCTTAAGAATATATAATGCATTACACATTTGTTTGTCAAATGTCTTTCAACTTGTAAAAATCCAGGAAAAAGCTATCACAAATGTTCGTTATGACAATAAATTTATGGAGATAATATTTATTGTAGTTATCTTTTTTTATTTGGCCGGTAGGCGAGTCCATTACTGGTTGAAAGGGGCCAGGTAGACATACTTGAATATTCAAACTACAACGGGAGCAATATTGAAGGATATTCCTCAGCTTTATTGTTTGTGCAATACATTTTCAGAATCTAGGCAGAACACTGTCGTGTAGGACACAACACTTGCCCCCACACTCTGCAGGCGGCACGAGGTTGAAAGGGGGGAAGCGGCGCGGCGCATGTCTCCTACGTCGATGCCTCATGCGCCTGACAGCTGGGTGGCTTTGTATGACAACCCCTGCCCTGACGAGATGCCTCTTGAAGTCGGACGAACACCTGATGGTGGTGGCAGCTGTGACGTCATTCAGCACTGTGCGACTGCCCCGTGTGTGGCGAGTGCAGTTGGAAGTGAGGGCGAGGAGACTGATAGGCTGGCACCTTCTACACTTATATTACAACTATCAATTGTGTCTACACGGAGCCTCTTATGTCCGCCATTATGTTTGATGCCGTCACACTATCAAATTAAGATTATGTATTATATTTTGCAAGACAATTTACTGATTCCCACATAATTTGGCAAACTAGCAGTAGGCCTACCGCGGCAATTGATGTAAACTTGTATTTTTTTAACTAGATGAGGCTCTTATTTTAAAATGGCAGCCATATATTTAAGCATGGTATGCTATATCGTCGATACCGTGCATTCAATTCTATATCATGTTTGTATGCTGGTAGTATATATTAGAATCATCAAATGTGTACGATACAAAGTCTCTTTGTACGCCATATTGCAAGATATCAAAACATGAAATATCAATAATTTCCTGTCATGTTTCTAAATAAACAACCGATTCCCACCTAATTTGGCAGGCAAGTAGCATTACAGCAGGTCGTGTAAATTATAGTTTTTTAGTAGGTCAGAAACTTTTTTTTCAAAATGGTACCCATTTAAATATTTTTGTTCTGTTCGTAATATTTACAAAACTACGAAACATATTTCAACGTAGGTTTTAACTTTGTTTACTAGCAATATATATTATAACCAATAATTTGGCTTTAAGGAGTATCACAACTCCGCAATTTTGTAACGTGGCCCTACAAGAAAATAAAAAGTTTTTATATTATATCTCGGGATGCAATCCACTTATTACTAATGAATTTTGCAAAAAAATTGTTACTGTGGTAGAGTTTATTAAATTGTATGTTTTAAGAAATTCAGACTGTTATTTTTCGAATGGCGGCTATAAAACATTTTAGCTTAGTGTGTTTTATCTACGAAACTATGTTATCAATTGCCACTTTTCTTTGTATGCTGGCGGTATCTTCAGTAATCTTCGAATGTGCTTGTATATAAACTTGTTGCTCTTCATTTATGATGATCATCACATGAAAAAATGGATGTTTTATGCCATAACTCTAGGACTAGTCAACCGGTTTCGACCAAATTATATGTGGAAGTAGCGATACAGCAGTGCGTTTAAACTGACGGGTTTTAAATATGGCAGGCGTTATTAAAGCCGTTAATATAAATAATTAAGGTTAAAATGTAAAACTTATAAATCAATAAAAAAAAAACTAGTATTTGTACAAATGCAGTATTCATTATAATAATCATTTACACATAGAGAAATACAATTTCCCGCCTTTTTAACAAATTTTGCCAGGGGAGAAAATTGAACATTTTGCCATATTTCCGAAACAATTCTACTAATTTCCACCAAAATATTTTACACCAGTAGCGCTAAAGAAGGGCATGTAAAATTGCACAATTTTAGTGTGGTCAGACATTAATTTTTGAAATGGTGGCCAGGTAAATATTCAGAGAAGTTTGTCTTAACTTCAAATCAATTTAAACAAATTTTATAAAATTAGTATTTTGACATTATCAATCACCGATTTCCACCAAATTCTTTACACAAGTAACACAACGGTAGGCCACGTAACACAACGGCAGGCCACATATCATTACGTGTTTTAGTTGGCGCAGATACATTAGTTCAAAATAACATCGCTGTAAGTATTTAAGGTTAGTGAACCATATAATTCAAAGCTGCTGACATATTACAACCGAAGTTGATGTTTCGACTCCTACTTTCAAAAAATTGTTGATTGTATGCTAGGTAATAGTGCCTACGAGGTTTTCTGGGTTTGAGTCCTAGGTGAGGCACCTGCATATTTGTAATTGTACCACTACTGTAGCATATGTTTGCTGTAAAACATACGTGGAGGCCTAGAGACCATCTAAGCTTCTAAGAACATTAATAAAAATATATTTGCACCTATGCAGAGGAGAGGACACCCATTAGCTACATATATCAGTGACTTATTGTTAATTTATTCAAGCATAAATTTTATTAGAATGTATACATGAATAAATGCATGCGAAATAATCCCAAGAGAGGAAATATGTCTTTAAAGTCAAAATCGAATGCGCATTTATAGTGGTAACATTTGGGAGGTGCTTGCTCTAACATGGTCATCATGAATTTTCACATACAAATCTCTTACTACACAATATGCTGGATCCCGTTTTTCTATACTTGCCATATAGCTCAAACTTGATTGTTTCTTTCCCCTGCTCTCAGACAAATATTAACAAAATTAGAAGTATACGCCAGCTATATTACAAAATACCAAACGCATTTACATTACATAATACTTTGGACAGTCTGTAATTGTACATGTGTTAAATTGCTGGTAGGATTCTTTAGTAATATAGTCTAATTAGTTTTGGCTGTAACAAAAATACCTCATAATCGTCACAGTCATACATAACTATAGCACGTCCTGAATACATCCAAGACAGGCATAATCAGTAAACAAATCCAATGCACAAAGTTCACTACCTGTCCACATTCAGAGGTATGCTCCTGTCACATGTTGAATGTCATCACGTATTAAATAATGACTAATATCTTAAACTACATGCAAATCTATAATTGAATATTGCTGTAATGATGATACATTAAGTGAGAATTTTGAGGCATTTTCTTAGAAATTACAAGACTTATCATCAATAGCCCGTGCCATATAGCAGGTAATATTTGCCTGAAAGTTCACAGGTAATATGCGAGGATTTGTCTGACTTGATGTACGTGACAGCTATGAATGTGGCAGTAAGCTGCGCCATATTTGGCACTGGAAGCCAGAACTTGTACAGAGTACGTCTTCCTTGTTAGTGGTTGAAGTAAGTGCGCAGTGCAAGCCATGCCACTAGAAACACGATCACACGTTGCAGTTTACCCACACATCGTGGCTCAAGCCATTTTACTGCCAAAGTGTCGCATTTCTAGGACGTTCAGGTTAACGAAACACGTGCACGCGANGGCTCAAGCCATTTTACTGCCAAAGTGTCGCATTTCTAGGACGTTCAGGATATTGAAACACGTGCACGCAATTATAACTGCTAGCCAGAGCACAAACTTAGATGCGAGCAGAGAATATTGCGGTAGGAAACAGTTACAAGGAGAGTATTTGCACTGCGCAATCTCAGTGACGCAAAAGCCCTGACATTTTGAGATAATCAGGTCAGCACATGGCATTCACTGGCGCAGAGTGTAATCTTGTTGGACCTCTTTAGGTCAGGAATGACGAAATATCACGCGGCAGTGTGTTGATATCATTCATTATCTAAAATAGAAGTCGGCGATTCGCAACGAACTTTGTTTTTATCCTTCACAAAAATTTCCACTGCCCGCCGTTTCGACACAAAGCTTAACGAGTGCAAAAAACAAAGATGTTGCTGTGCCCCGTACATCGCCGAAGCCCTAAGTTTGTGGAGTAATGTTAACCCGTGGTACATTAAAAAAAGATTATGAGGAACCTATTGTACATAAAAACAAATAGTATCACGTCAGTAATGCCCTCCAAGACTCAGAGAAGTAACACTTGTAAAAAAATATTACTTTTTCATGCAGAATAATAATAATATTGAAATTTGTTTCATACAAATTTATTTAGAGTTATGTGCTGATGAAATAAGTTTTAAGAAAAAGTTATATTTTGTTTATCAGTTTTGGTATAAATTAAAGAAAAGAAAATATTCAGGGTATAAATTTTCTTATAGTTTAAAGAAAATATCTTCAATGAGACTCTAGCCATTACTAAGAAATGCGCATACGTTTTACATGTAAGAAAAATTAAGGGTTGGAATAAATTATGCGTCGTGGGTGGATGTGTTATGCTGCTTTCTATGAAGTCATAATGTCACGAAAAAACAAGAAACAGTGTTAAACCCACTTCACTACCTCTCGCGGTTTGAGATATGCAAGGTGAAGAAACCCATGCATTGCCCTTAACCCAGGTTTAGACACTCATCATTAGAACCATTTCCCCCCAAGTTTAAAATCAGCACTTTAAGAAATATGTAGCGGAAAAATATACCCATATGGTAACTCCACATGCGTAGATTTTTTTAGCTCCCATTGTAAGCATACAAGACTTTTTATACGCTTGAATAATGCACATATAGAAAGTTTTGCAGGTAAAAAATGTGATACAGTCAGAATGCGCTGGCGTAAAAGTTCGAACTTCACAAGTACAAAAGCATAAACAACAGTTCATTTTCGGCAAAAAAATTTCTGTATTTTCATACATTCGTATGCGCTCGCTCTATTAAGAGATATATATGGTCCGCGGTAAAACACCCTGCCATTCCCTTCAGAGATCACTCGCACTCTTAAAAGACTTTAGCCGAATGAAAAATAACATGCAAACAGGTGTATGCATATGTGTGCGGCCTCTCATCCAGAAGGTGTCAATAGTATTCAGTCTTTATGAATTACGTGAACTAAAACATAGCTTTATTCCCGAGATACTATTTCACAATGCAGATTTATACCACAATACGAATTCCACCAAAGACACGAGCATACATCTCTCATTTGCCACCCTTCAACTTTGTCGAGACATTTAAGGAAAAACTTCACAAGTTCTATTTATAAATAAATTCTGGCTCAAACGCACTCTTTCTTTGCACAAAACAATGACATGTGAAATCTTTCATTAATTCCAGCGAAACCAAACTTACTTTGTGGTGCTGTGAAACTAAGAAATAAGAGGGAAAAAATTATCATCCTTGACCTGATCATGCGTTAATCACACACACACCTACATACACACACAGGTAGAGCCCGAAATGTCCCTATTGCAGGCGAGACTGATAGACGCATAAATAAACTATTAAGATTAAGGCGTACTTAAAGAAGTGGTCACGAGTCCCATTACAGAAGTAAACAAGAGGCACGTGCAGTCGCAATCTGAGCTCGCGCACACGGCCAGCCGCGCTGCACCAGGTGTTGAATTGGACTTTGCCCTAGCGCACTGACCGCCGGGGGGAGGCTTGTCGCTCCAGCAGCTTGTGTTATTTCCCACGCAAGACAACTTTAATTCATACGATAATAAACTCAGATATCTGCACGCACAAGTCAACACCAGGAAAGACCCATATTCAAGGCGATCCGGGTTCCATACTAAACATGTTCGGCACGCATTTAAAATTTTTATAATCACTCCAGGTGAATTCTGGGATGGTTTTTTCGTCGAGTCCTTACTTGTGCCCGCTTGCCTTAGCAACTCGCTCCACCTTAAAAAAGTATCAAATAAGCTTTTAATATTATTTTAGCTTATACACCACCTAGATAATGTAAACTCGCGCTACTATTTTACGAGACTCTAATACAGTTGCGAATGGAATATATTTTTCTGTTGATTATAAGATAAAGGGGTTGCGCCATTTTCTCTCACATNCCTAGATAATGTAAACTCGCGCTACTATTTTACGAGACTCTAATACAGTTGCGAATGGAATATATTTTTCTGTTGATTATAAGATAAAGGGGTTGCGCCATTTTCTCTCACATAGAATCCTTAGCATCGGGCTTTCAGAATCACGAGCCATCCACGTTCCGGGGACTTAAACATAAACAATAGCAACTAGTAACGCANCTTTCAGAATCACGAGCCATCCACGTTCCGGGGACTTAAACATAAACAATAGCAACTAGTAACGCAGAATAATATTTACGTATTAACTTTAAATAAATCGCTATACTGACCACAAACATATATTTAGTATCAGTAATATCTGACATATTTGAGGCCTACCGGGATAAAATTTTGCAATTAACAGGTATTTAAAGCCTACATTTCGCACACGATCCGTTGTTGGCCAGTCTGATAATTCTAGGAATATATACCGAATCGGTTCATTATTATTCTCTTCGTAATCCAACGAACGACTCCTTCATCCGCTGATGCATATAATTAGAAATATTTCCACGCCCACGTACACAGTGGTCAATTTATGTTAAAACGTTTGGGAGGAAAATTTTAGCAGAATTTGCGACCCACTCACATCTGCTAATACAAGTGTAAACCTCATTTCATGAATAAAATATTTAACATTTGTTGCGACGGGAAAAACTATGACAGTTTTGCCCCAATTTTTAATATATATACACATACACACATTCACACGCACGCAAGACACCAAATTAAGGTAAGACAAAAAAGACAACCCATTTCTTTAAATGGGTGGAACATTTCCCAGTAACGAACATAAGATAATGCACTTTATGCCCCGACCAGTGCTACATATTTATATTTCCGTATCTAAGCGATATTCCGAGGTGAAAAAACCCCTAGTATTTTAAGTTGTATTTATCTGGAACCTTTAAGGGTATCGTCTATGATCACGCACAAAAACCTGAACGCTGAAAAAAAAATAAAAAGTTCTAGTTTCTTATATAATTTTTTTTAATTTTAGAGCTAAAAAATATTCTAAAGTAGTCCCCAGTTAAATATGATACTACAAAGGTACATACGCACGTTGGTTATGTATCAGCCCTGGAATGGTAGTGTATCACATACACATACCAACGAAAAAATTTCCAAATTTCAGAAGCGAGAGCAAAATGACCCATTATCGGTGTTAAATTTTGTAACAAACTTTGTGCACCTCCATCATGCCCAGAAAGAGTTATGATGCTTGCTAGCATACTTGTGCTCTTATCAGCCACTCGTGATGCCATGAAGATACAAAATATCGTATAATGCAAGTACATATGCAATAGATTCAAAATAAATAAATTAAAATACTCATGTGAACGCACATGAGGTTTATTATTCATGCATAATATAAAAAGTATCAGGCAGCAGAAGAAAATACTCAGGTCAGACGGCCTACTGCAATCTGCGAAATTATGATTATTTGGATACACTAGTTCAGGCTCCCCATTGAAAATAACTCCCCACGCCCATTTTGCAAAGATTATTTCTCACATGGTGTCACATAAGAGAGAGGCGGCATTGGCTAGAGCTCTCGTTTCCCATCACAAGCATGCGTACAGCATCCTTTTTTTTTCACAAACATTTTCGCACAGGAAATCCACCTACACACCAGCCCATTCTTCACTCGGCCTTTCCCCCCCAGAACGACGAGACAAGTTCGATTCCCGACACGATCGATTGCAAATTTCAACATTCAATTCCTCAAAAACATTCCATCCTCAGTTCGTTTACTTGTCAAACAAAACTCGGCCGACTTAAACAGCCCTATAAAGACATAATATTTCAGATTGAACCTTATTCCCCGTACTCCACTTTATCGTACAATTTTTCTTTGAAACTGACCATTGCATTCGAATGTATACATCACCGAAATAGTAAGACTTCAGAAAAGCTGTAGTGTAATGTTCAACAAATTAAATGTGCACAACTAAGAACACATAAATGTATTATCCTACTTTTTCCATGCATGGAATCTTTGCATTTCTCTGATGTTTTCAGATAATGAATAGTTCACTATGGTTTACATCCATGTAACCGGTTTCCTTAAGTTCACAGATGATTAAATATATCGCCTTAGTGTGCAAGGCATTCAAATGTTGGAGTCTATCAACAACTTCATTGGGGTCTTCAGAAAATGTGTCTCCGGAGTTCTTGTCGATTTCTGAAATATTCACGACATTTTTTTCAGCAAAGTCAGCTAGCTACAGTTTTTGCCGTCAACACTTCTTCATTATCGTGTACATAGCCCTTTCCTTTTTCGCAACTCTTCGAGCCGGAACGAAATCTCATATACGCTGAAGAAAATTAGGAAAAACCAACCAGATATGACACACTATGGCTTGTTGTATTTACGGAATATTCTCACAACACACAGCGAGCAGTGTCGCTTCGATTGTGATTAGCAGGGGTATTAACGGGGGAGCATGTCATGTAAAAATAACCTCCCATGAACCCTGATAATTATTTACTTGTGAAAAAAGCGTTGAAATAATACTGCCGTCGATACCAAGCACGATAGAAACACATCACTTTGAATAGTTACGAAAAAACTATTATGAATTCCTTACTTCCAGGTATAACAGAAATCACGATAATATCATGAACATATGATTGTAAATATGCATCAAGTTGGTTTTGAACCATGGCGATTACGTTTAGGTACATCCTCGTATTTGTTAATAATTTCTTGCGTCCTAGGGTGAAAACGAGCCCATTCTTACACAAGTAAGAGTTCGCAACATCGCACCTCTGTCGTTTACCAGATATAAATTAATTGTTCTTTTCTTTAAAATGTCGGCAGCAATAAATGCAAGCGCTATTCCCGATGCATAAATATTTACAAACTGCTCTGTGAACACTGCGGTAATCCTTATCGCAGGGAACCAAGAAACGTGGCGGTAGAGATCAGGCGCCTTTCTATAATGGTTATATGGCACTGACACAGGATTGGACAAGCTCAATACATCACACCATCCTCTCGACAACAGTCTCTCACCTACCAGAGTGCACGCCTCAGATCAAGGTGAGCTAGGTTCCTGTCAGGTTCGCACCTGTATTATCGCGCATGTGGGAAACTTTACTGATGCTATTGCCAACAGTTTCACCTGTGATGGACTTGGTGATGTCCGGCAGGATTTCTCGGGACACTAGAACTTCTTCGCCTCCTAAACGTCCTCACCCATTTCAGCTGCTAAGCTCTCTCTCAACTCATAACACTGAGTGTTCCCTGAGTAAAATGTACTGGTGTTGGCGGGTGGGCCACCCACCATGATATTTTAGAGTTTGAAAAAAATCGCATAATACCAATGTTAATAAACGTAGATAACTGACTAAGAGTGACAGACGGGTGAAAAATTTTTCATTTTCTCAAATCAGTCGTCGGAAACGCTGTTCAACACGCCAGTTTTCCAATGG
>NQII01011100.1:0-30214 GCA_002778355.1 Clitarchus hookeri
CTCTCTTCTCCTTCTGCGACTCTTCGGCGGCCGCGAAGACAACCAGCAGAGCGAGTACAATGGAAGCCTGTCAATGGATAAAAGACATATTCAGAATACCGTTCATAACAATTATGCATAATATTCAATATACCTGTAAACCTAGGAAGCCTTGTAACTAGGTTGCCTACACACGAGGCGAATTTCTACGAACTAAAGAATGTGGTGATATGGCTTTAGTGTCTANCCTTGTAACTAGGTTGCCTACACACGAGGCGAATTTCTACGAACTAAAGAATGTGGTGATATGGCTTTAGTGTCTATCACGCCAAATGTATGTCCGACATGTTGCTATGACTAGATACCCGGATAATTTGCGGATACATTCAGCAACAAGCTAGACTCCACAATCCTCTATGTACTCGGGACATAGTTAGTTGTTAATTGGCTGTTGCTCCAGTCTAACCTTAGACCAGGTAGCGCGGAAACCACCCGTCTTTTTACTTACAGGTTAGTTAACGACGCAAAATAAAAGTTATTTTATCGTCTTCAGTTCTTATAATCAATCATATTTTCTTACTGGTTTTGTGCATTAAAGCCATTTTACATTTGTGAAAGTTATAAAAAAATTTTTACACTAATATAATAATGGAAGTATCGTCAGTAGGGTTACATCTTAAGAGTTTACTCGAGTTTCAGTTATTATAAGTAACCAGTTTTACGAAGGTGTTTGTGCTTAGCTACACTTGTTACAACATGAAAAAAGAATTGATCAATGGGTTCTATATAACTTAGTAAAATTTCATGAGAAGTGAGACATCAAAAATCTTATGATAGTTTTTGTATTTAATGTAACGGTTACAAATTGTGGATCGTGTTCCTTTCTGTATTCCACCAATAATGATTTTGACTTCTGAGAGTATAAACCAACTGAATTATCCTGGTAAAGCCTTGTATAATCCAGGGTGCAAATACAAGAAGATCAGTTAATTCGATGTACTTTATAATTGTATAATGGTTAAATTTAAACATTATTTTGTGTATTGTTTTACTTGGTGCTAAGCTTGAAATCCTCTTTTTAGTGACGGGATTTGTTATTTATACCGTAGCAAAATATGTTTCTTAGGTATTCACTAACAGGTTTTAATTTCTGTTACCTCTATGAATATGCAATGGGATGCCATTAATATGGATGTCTTCACGAGANTCACTAACAGGTTTTAATTTCTGTTACCTCTATGAATATGCAATGGGATGCCATTAATATGGATGTCTTCACGAGGTAATAAGTATTGCTATAAAACATTTCCTCTATATTATAACACTGCGAATTCTGTTGTGAAATAATTCCTATCGGAAGTACGTTAATTTAATACTTAACTTGATATATTCCAAATTGTAATACTCCGCTATAACAATATGAGAAAGGCTTCATAAATATATGATTATAAAAACGACTTTGTGTACAGAAATAAAATCACATGAATTTGAGAGAGCATGCTATATTAACTAAAATATATTTAACATAATAATGTCAGATATTGAAAAATAACAAAGACTTACTGGTTTTAACGCCTACAGCCAAATGATGTGATTTTCCTCAAATGCATCTCAAATATGTTTAAAACAAGAGATTTTAAATTTTCTTTTTCTCACGTACTTGCCCTTATACGCATGTTGTTCTGTACAGTAAACAAAACAGACGTCTACGTGAATATTTCATTGTAGACGTGAAATAATATTGTTCACTAACGTTCGTCTAAGTGTACATATGAGTTGCATACACTTGTCGTTTCTACTAAAAATATCATATGTTATGGAAAACCGGACACCTTTTAGATGCTATTTATTTTCAGTACATTTCAATATTTTAAGTATATTCAAATTAACCAACAAATGAGACATGCTGTAAAAGAGTAACAAATATCACCCACTACAGGAAGGAAAATACTTCATTTATTATATTCCCACTTATTACCATCCTATTGATCCAAAATTCACCAAACACGCAGTCTCTACAGCAGAGTGGTTTTATCGTCTGGCTGAAAATTGATAAAAANGTAAAAATTTGTAGCCATTGCCGAAATGTATACTTTTTGACAGACCGAATTACTGTAATAACTGCCTGAAACATACAAACGGAACTCTCTTCCTGCCTGCGATTCAAGAGCGAATAATTTTTTATAACAGCGATTTTCGAAGTACGTTCATACTTAGTCACCTAAGATACCATCTTTAAATCCATCTTAATGTATGCACGTACACTCTTGACATTGCTAGCAACGGTAATAATTTTAAAATGGAATTACCTCCCTGCTAGCCAATAGCATTCGTTATGATAAACTCGATTAAGCGGACTAAATGTAATTATGAAGTGTTACAATTTATCTTCTCCATATATACGTGGCTCTGACTACACGCTTCATTAAAGTAAACAATAGTAGAGAAAGTGCATACGGTAGAAACGGTTTACAGGATTACCACTTACCAGGACCTTCATGGTGTCGGTGGTGATGTAAGTGGTCGTGTCCTGCAGGCCTAAGGATACTCGTGAGAGAGGGAATGGTAAAGCTCCATGATCACACTCTGCCTTATATACACGTCAGAGAAGGCCCCCTCCACTCAGCTGCCGACACTGGTTCCGTAAAAAGTAAACCAACTTAACGTCTGACGACAACAACGAGCAAGGTTAACCAGGCCGTGTTGCCTTCACTTCCTCTACGAATTTCCAATTCGCCTTACAGAAATATTGCTCTAAAACTGTATCCTCAAATGTTTCGTGCAAATTAATCACGTTTATTGTTTTCATGGACAGTTTCAGAGAACATAAAACTTACATAGAAAATAGGTAAACAAAGGTTGAGGAAAGGTACACAATGGTAACTTTTGATGATACTTACTCTTCTTTTGCCGAAGGAAAGTCGACTTCGATGTGTGGTCGTATGTCTGACTCGCCTTCGGAAGGTCATAATTTTGATACCGGTCTAATATGATCGACATGGTTTGCCAAGTGGTTCTTCCAAGATGGTTTTTATTCTTATTCCAAGACAGAGACGGTGCAGTTATTTAATTTTTTCAGTTCCTCGCAAATTATAACAATTACGACATGTAGATTTAAAAAAAAGCTCCTATTATAATTTTTCTTCCTATTTCCTTATAGTGACCGACAGGTAGATTTAAAAAAAGGCAAATTATCATTTTTTTTTTTCCTATTTTTGTTTCCCAGAGAGACTTTGCAGGAGACATAAATGCACGTAAATATTGCAATGTAAACNTTTTTTTTTTCTTATTTTTGTTTCCCAGAGAGACTTTGCAGGAGAAATAAATGCACGTAAATATTGCAATGTAAACAAAGGCACTAGCATGCCAGGAACAAGCGTTTACATATATGCTTGAATGTCGGTTGTAATTAGTGTTAATTTTGTAGAAGCGAACTTAGGAAAATACAGCTTCAGATCTTCTGAAAAGAACAGCTCAAGCAGGACTCTGAAACCATACACTCCTATATGACACTCTCGAGTAGCAATAAAGCCAGGCTAGTAATGGTTTCGCTTTCAGTAACCATGCAAACTGTAAAATATTTTCTGGCTTTTTCCTAAACTAATGGTAGTTTTTAATCTTTTCATTGAATGGGAATAATACCACGTGTAAAATTGCAGATATAGGAATGTTGAGCGACGTTACTATACAAAGCTGTGAAATTACCTACACATTATACTGTTTCGCAAGCGAATGTAGTAACCGTACCATGGGTGTATGGGAAAATAGTTTCCCATTCGCATTTTCTCACTATTTGTATACATAACTAGGGTAGTTTTACGAATAATTTATTAGAGTGAAATCTGAGTTTATGGACGAGAGTTCACAAATGATTTCGAGACCATTGTGAACAGCGGGTTGCTATTAACCTTTCATGCGTGATCACAGGCAGCTTCCACATATTTATTTTGCAGCTTTACAAAACACCGAAACATAAACTTAGTTTTTAGGTATGTGTATTTATCTCTTCTCTTGGGGAATAAGGAAAAATATTTTTTTAAGAATATCTAGCATACGTGTACAAATACGCATGTACCATAACCTTTTAAAGACACCTGATGATATAGGTTAGATGGTTATATGTATATTTCGTGCACAAACTAGAAAATAATTTTTTCAGGATCCATTCTAATTTCAGTCTAGAAAATGGGGGAAATAGTAAATGTTTGAAATTACACTTAACTTCAAATTACCACACGTTTCAAGCTACCACTATTCTAATAATATATTTATTTAATCATTATTGCAGAAATATTAAATTTATTATAAATGCAACATGTTTAACACCTGGGGCAACTGTGTATTTAACATAAGGAAAAATTACCAAAATTTCTAATTTTTTTCTTTGTGGAAAACTTACAAATATACTACTAGATGGCAAGTGAAAACTCAGCCGTTTCTGTAATAATCTTTTTCATTGTATTATTTATATTATAGCATTAATAAAAATTGTCCCATAGACCTGGAAAAGTTATACAACAATAATTTCTCTAATTATGGTAAAATTACGTTCCATCTTTTCTGTTATTGTACACGTGAAAGCTGCTAATAGATCCTGATTTTCGTATATTTAATAAAATACTACAAGCAGAGGCTCGAATATTCGAATTCATGGAAACAGTTTTATTGTTTCTATTGAACAAGATTAGTTTCAACTGCAAATGCTTCACAAACTAACGGAAAATATCGAAGTGGACCACATATAAATATCTTAAAGGAACTTTATACCTGATAATACTGGTCCTAAAAGTAAACCCTTACATCCTCAGCTGCTGAAACCACCCGAAATATTGAGAATATCGTGAATGTAGATATAGTACTTTCGCGGTTAACGTTATACTTAAAAATTTCCNTGTTATTGTACACGTGAAAGCTGCTAATAGATCCTGATTTTCGTATATTTAATAAAATACTACAAGCAGAGGCTCCAATATTCGAATTCATGGAAAAAGTGTTATTGTTTCTTTTGAACAAGATTAGTTTAAACTGCAAATGCTTCACAAACAAACGGAAAATATCGAAATGGGCAACATATAAATATCTTAAAGGAACTTTATACCTGATAATACTGGTCCTAAAAGTAAACCCTTACATCCTCAGCTGTTGAAACAACCCGAAATATTGAGAATATCGTGAATGTAGATATAGTACTTTCGCGGTTAACGTTATACTTAAAAATTTCTTTTCTAAGGATTGCTCTTCTCCCAATCTTTATCATGACGGAATAAACCATAAACAACATTGCTATGAACCCAGTCCCTTTATTCCAGTGTTCATAAAATCAAATTGTGGAAAAATTATAATGTTATATAGTTCGGTCTAAAATAATTAGAAATCAAATGGGCATAAAATTAAATAAAGTATTTAAATGACCTACAATTTAATATGCACAGTTGTAATACGATGTTACGGCATCGAACTTCTCCTCCAGGAGTTCTACCAACATTTTTTGTGGACATGATAGTAAGTGGGTAGCAGGTATGAGAACGGAGTTTCTTAAAAAGTAAATTTCCAAAGTGTTCTTTAACCGCAGATACTCTATATTAATATTTATTCTGAGTAGAGCTGTTCAATTTACCTCTGTTGTGTCCCCATTCCTGTTGATATAAATTTAAGATAGATATAGTTTCTTGTCCTAGCGTTTTA
Source organism: Clitarchus hookeri (assembly GCA_002778355.1). Taxonomy (NCBI): domain Eukaryota; kingdom Metazoa; phylum Arthropoda; class Insecta; order Phasmatodea; family Phasmatidae; genus Clitarchus; species Clitarchus hookeri. Next base: position 5,665 of record NQII01011100.1, read on the forward strand.
TTACAAAAATGACGATTACATTTTGTGGATACAAAATATATTTATTTATGTATGTATTTATATATATATATATATATTCTCCGTACAACCCCACAGTATCGCTTGATCGGCGCATGAATGAAGTCATCGGATAGCAAGGCCACTTTTCCATATGGTGTAAGAACAATAAATGGGCAGAAAAGTTCCTTCTAAGCCGGAATTTCAAAACGCTTAGTCAACCTCGAACTGTCTATAGACATTTCTAGGTTACATGTCAGGGTTTGAGGCTCACTTGTACAAAGTTAAATACGGTAGGTGTAAAGTTTCTTACATTTAAACAATTGGGAGAAAAGTGACAAAAAAGAAAAAAAAAAAGCATGTTATGATAGCGAGTGATTAAGACATTTGCAAAAGAAAATTTTTTTTTTACAGCAAAATCAAGGACATTATGCATTTTCGTATTTCCGAGTTCTATTAAGGGTAGTTTTGTGAACAGGAAGTAGGTTGGTATTAAGTGAAGTCCGTTCTTTTTTATCCAGTACCTGTAATTCCTGGCAATGGTGCAATATAAAAAAGTGATATATGGGCGAAGAAAGCTTTCGTTAACACTATAGTAAAGAGGAACATGCAAATTAAAACATTCGTGATACGTTATCTATCGTTGTTAAGATGAAGAATAACAGTTCAATAATCTAAGTTTACTTAGTACCCTGTTAAGTCGAATCAGTGTAAAACCACTGATTTGCAGTGAAATACAATTACTTGAATCAGTAAAAATGTCTTCACTTAAAATCGATGGGAAATCACGGTATGTTTCCTTGTAACAATTTTACTAATTAGTAACTTATCGCCAACAACGCAGAGTGATAAAATAAATATTTTTTTTACTGAATTTAGTCAAACTATTACTATTAACAAGCATATTTCTGATTCTCTCTCTATGTACTGTGCAGTTTAACTTCATTTAAAAACGTGAAAGGAAAAAAGACAGCTTAATGTCGAGGATTTACGGCATCGCACATTTAGACCGTTACCTTACCAAGCGAGCTACAATGACAAAGTTGGCGGCGGGGGGAAAAAATATGTAAGTTAGTCTGAACTATTTATATTTAAACTATACGTCTTTTCTTTTCATTTTTAATCTAAGTCGTAACATTAGACAAGTTGAAACAAATAAGTACGTATAAATACATTCACTTCACAACATTTTATGCAATTTACAACATCTAGCCGAAAGATATTATTACGTGAAAAAGAAATAAAAGCCGTAAAGACGGAATAAAATACCGAATGTTAACATTTTATTAAATATTTTTATTGGTATTATTTATTAGTGTTTTGTTATTTGATTCTATACAGGTTGTTTAGCTGATTCNAAGAAATAAAAGCCGTAAAGACGGAATAAAATAACGAATGTTAACATTTTATTAAATATTTTTATTGGTATTATTTGTTAGTGTTTGGTTATTTGATTCTATACAGGTTGTTTAGCTGATTCATCATTCAAAAAACAAATCACTTAAATATAACGAATGGAATGGTTGATGAATCAGTAAAAAATGTCACTGAATCATAAGTGAAGGAAAACCTATACATTTTTTTCACTAATGCATCAAAGAAATTTAGTGAGGTTCCTATTGAATACGTCAGGTGCTCTTAACTTATTAAAATTGTGAAATTCTCATTGATGCATATCTGGAGTGTAGTCAAACGCTTTTGACAATCTGGAGTAAGAGGGAACTTTTTTGAATAGAATAATTTGTAAAACTGGTCATTGTGCATCATTCGGTAGCCGGCTCAGCAGTTGCATCACAATACATATTTTTCGTTCTTATTCAGAAATGCACATTAACCACTTAACACATACGGAGGCGTGGGTCATAAATACATAACCATATTTCTACGATAATCACCAAATAATGCACAAAACGTTTTCTACCTCTGAATCAAATTTCCTGTTGTTATTTCATTGTATTTCACGTGCGTGACGTTATGATATTTTTGCCAACTTGTTTTCCTTTCAGTGACGTATGTATTTCAATTAGCAGGTTTTGTTTGAAATGTTGCCAAATGAAATAGTTTTTTCTAAATATGCTTTGTGAACATATTTTTATTTTCTAACATGGCAGGTTTCAAAACGNAGTTAAATACGGTAAGTGTAAAGTTTCTTACATTTAAACAATTGGGAGAAAAGTGACAAAAAAGAAAAAAAAAAAAAAGCATGTTATGATAGCGAGTGATTAAGACATTTGCAAAAGAAAATTATTTTTTTTACAGCAAAATCAAGGACATTATGCATTTTCGTATTTCCGAGTTCTATTAAGGGTAGTTTTGTGAACAGGAAGTAGGTTGGTATTAAGTGAAGTCCGTTCTTTTTTATCCAGTACCTGTAATTCCTGGCAATGGTGCAATATAAAAAAGTGATATATGGGCGAAGAAAGCTTTCGTTAACTCTATAGTAAAGAGGAACATGCAAATTAAAACATTCGTGATAAGTTATCTATCGTTGTTAAGATGAAGAATAACAGTTCAATAATCTAAGTTTACTTAGTACCCTGTTAAGTCGAATCAGTGTAAAACCACTGATTTGCAGTGAAATCCAATTACTTGAATCAGTAAAAATGTCTTCACTTAAAATCGATGGGAAATCACGGTATGTTTCCTTGTAACAATTTTACTAATTAGTAACTTATCGCCAACAACGCAGAGTGATAAAATAAATATTTTTTTTACTGAATTTAGTCAAACTATTACGATAAACAAGCATATTTCTGATTGTCTCTCTATGTACTGTGCAGTTTAACTTCATTTAAAAACGTGAAAGAAAAAAAGACAGCTTAATGTCGAGGATTTACGGCATCGCACATTTAGACCGTTACCTTACCAAGCGAGCTACAATGACAAAGTTGGCGGCGGAGGGAAAAAATATGTAAGTTAGTCTGAACTATTTATATTTAAACTATACGTCTTTTCTTTTCATTTTTAATCTAAGTCGTAACATTAGACAAGTTGAAACAAATAAGTACGTATAAATACATTCACTTCACAACATTTTATGCAATTTACAACATCTAGCCGAAAGATATTATTACGTGAAAAAGAAATAAAAGCCGTAAAGACGGAATAAAATAACGAATGTTAACATTTTATTAAATATTTTTATTGGTATTATTTGTTAGTGTTTGGTTATTTGATTCTATACAGGTTGTTTAGCTGATCCATCATTCAAAAAACAAATCACTTAAATATAACGAATGGAATGGTTGATGAATCAGTAAAAAATGTCACTGAATCATAAGTGAAGGAAAACCTATACATTTTTTTCACTAATGCATCAAAGAAATTTAGTGAGGTTCCTATTGAATACGTCAGGTGCTCTTAACTTATTAAAATTGTGAAATTCTCATTGATTCATATCTGGAGTGTAGTCAAACGCTTTTGACAATCTGGAGTAAGAGGGAACTTTTTTGAATAGAATAATTTGTAAAACTGGTCATTGTGCATCATTCGGTAGCCGGCTCAGCAGTTCCATCACAATACATATTTTTCGTTCTTATTCAGAAATGCACATTAACCACTTAACACATACGGAGGCGTGGGTCATAATTACATAACCATATTTCTACGATAATCACCAAATAATGCACAAAACGTTTTCTACCTCTGAATCAAATTTCCTGTTGTTATTTCATTGTATTTCACGTGCGTGACGTTATGATATTTTTGCCAACTTGTTTTCCTTTCAGTGACGTATGTATTTCAATTAGCAGGTTTTGTTTGAAATGTTGCCAAATGAAATAGTTTTTTCTAAATATGCTTGGTGAACAGATTTTTATTTTCTAACATGGCAGGTTTCAAAACGACCAACTTTATCAGGGTTGAATTCTGAATTTGCTTTCTAAAATTTTACAGCCGGCTTTGGTAAAGTCACAAAAACACCTCATTTTTCGAAATGTCAGCGCCAAAAGAAGAGGAAGTTCTAAAGGTAGGTGATAAGGTACGTAATGTTAAGCGCATATGACCATAAGGAATATTTTACAAATTCTTTGTGAAGTCCAGCGGGATATCACAGCAACGAATAACACATGTGACACGCTACCCATAGCGAAATTGTTCTCAGAAGACAAAATGTAGAAAACCGCTTATATAATTAAGCTTAGGTTTGTTTTTCTGACTTACTGTTATCTACATAAATATCGGGTGGATCGAAAAGACATAACGTAAACAGCAACAAATACTTCGTAATTTTTAAAAGTGGCTTGCTGAAGATTGCAGTGTACAAGAATTTTTATTTTATAGAATTAACAAAAAAATACATTTTAACGTAACAGTATAATAGTAAAATAAAAATTTATTTTATTTAAGCCTTGGCCGTTTACTTTCTGTTGCGGTGGAATATGTACACTGTGTTTATTACTGACATGGAAATATTTTTAAAAAATGTGGTTGAATGATAATAAATGGCTGCAAGGAAACAGCAAATCATGAAGACACCAGCAACTAAACAATAACAGCGACTGGAGTGTATGCGGGGCTGTAAAATCAAAGGGTAGAAAAAACTAGCACAATATTATCGACTCTAATAACGGTATAGAACTCTCGATTTCCTTAAGTGGTAATGCATCACATTAACGTGACGAGAAAGCCAGATATAATAACTTTTCGAACACAAATCCACTCGTGACGGAATTTTTTAAATGTCAATTTTGGGGTTTCAAGTAGCTCATAGCCTGCTTTTGTTTGGAAGTGCAGCCGTTTCCCTCGCCTGTTTTTTTTATATGTTCTGCTCTGGTGGACGGGAATGGAAACATTCTCACGTGTTTCTTTTTATCATCAAGCTCAAAATTGCAATTTAATTATAACGTCAAATTTAATATAATATAAATTTACAAATCTTGCGTTAAGTGATGAAAGTCGTTCTGAGCNTCCACTCGTGACGGAATTTTTTAAATGTCAATTTTGGGGTTTCAAGTAGCTTATAGTCCGCTATTGTTTGGAGGTGCAGTCGTTTCCCTCACCTGTTTTTTTTATATGTTCTGCTCTGGTGGACGGGAATGGAAACATTCTAACGTGTTTCTTTTTATCATCAAGCTCAAAATTGCAATTTAATTATAACGTCAAATTTAATTTAATATAAATTTACAAATCTTGCGTTAAGTGATGAAAGTCGTTCTGAGCATCGAACACATAAATACTTCGCAATATNTAATATAAATTTACAAATCTTGCGTTAAGTGATGAAAGTCGTTCTGAGCATCGAACACATAAATACTTCGCAATATAAATTATTTAATCCCTCCCTTGACTCTGTTATATTTAGTATCGTTTTATTGCTTTATTATTTCGAGAGATTCAATTTGATTTAAATGTTAAATTTCATTATTATTACCGTTAAATATTTTTATTAATAAAGACTTCTTAAATTTCAGGAATAAAATTAAATACAAAGTTTGTGTGCTCTTTTCTTAAATCTTTCCCGCAATAATTTTTTTTATATTTAACTTTATTATAAATAATCAGGTTAAACGACACTAATTATTTCATAGGAATGCGAGCAAGTCCTGCAGTAAAAAAATGCGTCCTTAATTTAACTCTATTAATTCTTACGTAACGTATTAAGTTCTTCATATTTGGGTGAGAAAATGTTTGTTTATGTATATATTATGAAACTTTTGGAAGTAAAGGTTGACTTATTATGATTTCGCNTTTGGGTGAGAAAATGTTTGTTTATGTATATATTATGAAACTTTTGGAAGTAAAGGTTGACTTATTATGATTTCGCCTCCTTGTAATTGCCTCAGTTTTTATATGCGATTACTTATATATGCCTACATATATGTCTTTGTTTCCCTAGAGATTTTAACACACGCACAGATTTTCACCTTTCTCCTTGCATTACAAGTGCTTAGAACATATAATTTTTTTAGTTTTCTGCTATTCCGGGTGCTATTTACAAAATGGTAGTTATTCGAATTTTCCGGGTGCTCTACNATAATTTTTTTAGTTTTCTGCTATTCCGGGTGCTATTTACAAAATGGTAGTTATTCGAATTTTCCGGGTGCTCTACATTATTTTAACAACCAATCAACTAATTGTAAGCATTTGGTGTCCTAAAAGACTACTGTTTTGGCACTGAATTAAGACACTCATGTACTCAGTAGACTTCCATTACGGTAGCTAGTGCAACCTGAATATACACAACATGTGCATAATATATTACTTATATGTGAAATTTGGTGAGAATTTTGTGGAGTTATAACTACTGCTATCGTACATTAAGCCTCATAATGTTGTATGTTTTCACTTATTACGAAAATTATAGCATTATATTTGTTAGTGTGCTATATCTAACGATCCATTGGAACTGAACTTGGTAATCACACCGTAACCACAGCTTGTATTATACACTCGTGAGCAGTTGAATTAGTTACACCTACCGTGTTGGCGAAAATGGTGTTGTGGTCACCNCAGCTTGTATTATACACTCGTGAGCAGTTGAATTAGTTACACCTACCGTGTTGGCGAAAATGGTGTTGTGGTCACCACATAAAAGGTAATAGTGCCCAGTCACGCATGAATTGGATATCGCCAGATATTACACTGACCGTCTGAGTAATAGTCGAACACAAGTAAGGGCAGAAACAAGACCTCAGCTCATTTCATNGCCAGATATTACACTGACCGTCTGAGTAATAGTCGAACACAAGTAAGGGCAGAAACAAGACCTCAGCTCATTTCATTGTGCCCATTCGTTGCGGCCAGAAGTATAGTGCACTCCAATTTCGGCGTCGAGCTTGCACTGGTATTATCACTGGAAACTGTGTCAAGAGTGTAGCGCGAGTTCATGGATTCGTGTTATATNGCGTCGAGCTTGCACTGGTATTATCACTGGAAACTGTGTCAAGAGTGTAGCGCGAGTTCATGGATTCGTGTTATATCACAGCCACCTGGGACAATTGCCGGGGTGCACAGCATATCGATAACACTGGTCGCCATCGACAAGCCTGATTGGTAATAGTGGATAGGCAGGCCACTGTGCAGCAGATCAATGCTGATTAATTACTGGACCTCACTGACCAGTGATCAGCCATACAATCCAGAACCATCTCCCTTATATGGGGTACAGAACACACCGCCCCACTTATGTGTCTGCTCACCGCATGTCATTAGGGTCACCATTTTATGTGGGCACGGGAACACCACCATTGGACCCTCGATGCATAGAAAAATTGTCGTTTGGACTGTTGATTCGAGGTACATGATTTTAAACGCCGATGGCAGGATACGAGTGAGTTTCCAAGTACATCAAAGAATTGATATCTCGTATCAACTGGGTATAGTTCAGGTCGGTGATGGTAGTACACTTGTATAGGGACACTTTACGTGCGTTAAAATGTGTCCTGAGGTGCACGTGAAATCGTTCCTCACCGGCGAACAATATAGGTACATGCTGGCTGAAGAAGTGCACCCATTTCTGCGCCCGCATCACCCTGCTGGAAACCTGTACCTACAGCAACTCATTACGCCAGTCCACCCATCCCAAATTGTGACCAAGTGGATAGATGAACAATCCGCTGATTTGAGATTACTTACATAGATCCCCCGAGGTCACCTGACCTCAGATTTCATCTGGTATGCTGTAAATAGGGTTTGCGCAAAGTAAGACCTACTCCAACCGACCTCCCTTCATCATGGGAGGCAGTGCATCGGTCATGAATCATTAGAGATGCCGAGCACTTCTGGTGCCTTGAAAAGGCAATGTCACACTGCATTACCACAGTGATATAGGCAAAAGGAGATGTTGCACTATACTAAGGGGGTATTTAAAAAAGAACTTCATNCACTGCATTACCACAGTGATATAGGCAAAAGGAGATGTTGCACTATACTAAGGGGGTATTTAAAAAAGAACTTCATGGGTGTATATACTTTTATCACGTCATCTTTTCTGTAGCAGTTGCTAAGATAAAGCTACGTTGAAAACATAAAATATCTTAGCTTATTTTGGTCGTAATTTTGAAAGACATGGCTACGTGAAAAGTGGAATAAACCTGTGATGTTTGCAGAGCTACCAAAGACAATTCCAACACATTCTGCATACAAACGGTATATTTTTTTCCCACCTGAGCTATGGAGTTTACAATGGAAAAGATTAATATTTTCACAGTGATGGCAATATTGCCATGCTCTATCTTCAAACCATTAAATCAGTTTGAAAATCTCGTTATTAACGAATGGTTCTATTGTGTTTAAGTACATTTAATATATCCTGTTTAGTCTGCTGATGTATGGAATCAGTAAGATAATTAAGCTAAAAAAAATATCTTAATATTTTTTAAATCGAATTCCACTTTGTTTGATAGGAATTAGAACTGTGAAAGACCACCTAGAAATTACATTTTTAATATGGTTTTTTTTCTTGTGTATAAAATGTTTACTAAATTCGATATGAAATAACCCTAATAGACTTTCAATTTTTAATGTCTAGTGTAATTCTGTAGCAACTTCATTCTGGCAAGTTATTTATAACACATATGCTTAAAGTCTTTAAGGACGTCATCAAATTTACTAACATTTTTGGGTATCTATGTATTTTTGTTATACAAAGAATTCGTTTTGCTAAATAGTACAATTAAATTATCCAAAATCAGGCCAAGACGGAATAAACTACATATATTTAATGAAACGACCTTCTGTCAGTGTTCCGGTTATAACATTTATTGCACATTACCACAATTACATTTACATTATATATTACGACTTTCCCAAAAAAAATTATTTGTAAAACATTTATTTGAAGTTAGATTAAACATACTTTGGTGTTATTTCAAAACTATCTTAAAGTGAAAGTATAAGCACTCATAAATTAAAAGGCGGTAGATATATTTCTGAACATATAGTTATCGTAGTTCATTTCTAATGCATTTATAAAATAAAATTAATGTTATAATGAAAAAATTTGTTTATAGAGGTAAGGAGATGTAAAAAATAAAGTCAGGTGTTTTGGAAATACTGTAAAAATTTATTAAAACATTGTACAGAACATATGTTTATAATTTATTTAGGAGCCAAAAACAGGTTTCAAGGTTTTATGATTTCTATTTTCCAGAAGAAATGTGTGTGGCCAATGTAGAGAAGTATTTAGTATGTGGGATGAACAATCACATCTTGTAGCCGGAGTATCAGTAATGGTAGCCGGAGTATCCGTAAGGGTATCCGTAGCCACTGCCGTAGCCCAGACCGGAGTACCCGTAGCCGGGGTAGCCCACACCGGAGTATCCCAGACCGGAGTATCCCAGGCCGGAGTACCCCAGGCCGGAGTAACCCAGGCCGGAGTATCCCAGGCCGGAGTACCCCAGGCCGGAGTATCCCAGGCTAGTACCGACCACTCCTCTCTTCTCCTTCTGCGACTCCTCGGCGGCCGCGAAGACAACCAGCAGAGCGAGGACAATGCAAGCCTGTCAATAGATAAAAGACATATTCAGAATGCCGTTCATAATGATTATGCACAAAATTCAATAAACTTTTGGACGACGGACGCCGTGTTGCTAGGTTGCCTACACACGAGGAGAATTTCTACGAACTAATGACTATGGTAATATGGATTTAGGATCTATCACGCCAAATGAATGCCCGACATGTAGCTATGAATAGATACGCGGATATTTCGCCTACACATTCGGCAACAATCTTCACTCCACAATTCNTGCCCGACATGTAGCTATGAATAGATACGCGGATATTTCGCCTACACATTCGGCAACAATCTTCACTCCACAATTCTCTGTACAGGTACTCGGGGCTTGGTTAGTTGTTAATTGGCTGTTGCTCCTATTTAACCTTATACCAGGTAGCACGGGATTCACCCGTCTTTGACTTGCAGGTTAGTTATACACGCAAATGGAAATGTTTAATAATCTTTCGGTTGTTATAATTATTCATATTTTCTTAATGGTTTTGTACATTATTGCGTTGTTTACATGTCTGAAAGTTATTTAATTATTTTTTCACTAACAGAATAATGCAAATCTCGTCAGTAATGTCACATATTGAAGGTTTACCGGTATTTCAGTACTTACAAGTAACCAGTTTTACGAAGGTGTTTGTGCTTAGCTATACTTTTTACAAGAAAAAAATAATGAGATCAGTGGGTTCCTTCTAACTTATTACAATTTCATGAGCAGTGCGACATTGGTTACGAATTGGGGATCGTGTTGCTTTCTGTGTTCCACCAATAATGATTTTGACATCTGAGAGTATAAACCACCTGAATTATCCTGGTAAACCTTAGTATAATACAGGGTGCAAATACAAGAAGATCAGTAAATTCGATGTACTTTACAATTGTATAATGGTTAAATGTATACATTATTATCTGTATAGTTTAATCTGGTTCAAAGCTTGGAATCCTCTTTTTAGTGACAGGAGTTGTTCTTTATATTGTAGCAAAATATTTTCTTAGGTTTTCACTACCAGGTTTTAATTTCTGTAACCTATATGAAAATGCAAGGGGTTGCCATTAATATGGATTTCTTCACGAGATAATAAGTATTGCTTTAAAACATTTCCTCTTAATTATAACACTGCGAATTCTGTTCTGATATAATTCCTATCGGAAGTACGTTATTTTAATACTTTAACTTGATTTATTCCAAATTATAATACTCCTCTATAACAATATGAGAAAGGCTTCATCAATATAAGATTATGAAAACGACTTTGTGTACAGAAATGTAGTCACATGAATTTGAGAGAGCACGCTACATTAACTAAAACATATTTAACTTAATAATGTCAGATAATATAAAAATATCAAAGACTTACTGGTTTTAACGCCTACAACCAAATGATGTGATTTTCCTTAAAAATCTACTCAAATATGTTCAAAACAAGATATTTAAAATTTTCCATTTCTCACGTACTTGCCCTTATTCGCATGTTGTTCTGTACAGTAAACAAAAACGACGAGGTACGTAAATATTTCATTGTAAATGTGAAATAATATTGTTCACTAAAGTTCGTCTAACTGTACAAATGAGTTGCATACACTTGTCGTTGCTACTAAAACTATAATATGTTACGGAAAAACGGACAACTTTTAGATCAATTGATTTTCAGAATATTCTTTTTTTTTTAAGTCTATTCAAATTTACAAACAAGTTATACACGCTGTAAAAGAGTAACCTATATCCCCCACTGCATAAAGGAAAATACTTAATTTACTGTATTCCCACTTATTACAGCCCTATTAATACAAAATGCACCAAACACGCATTATCTACACTACAATTTTTCAATCGTCTGGCTGAAATGGAAAAAAATCCGAGATAGAAAATATCATTATTATAATTATTATTTTTAATATTCTACACGATACAAAATTAAACGTTATCTTTAGAGTAATCGTAAAAATTTGTAGCCATTGCCGAAATGTATACTTTTTGACAGACCGAATTACTGTAATAACTGCCTGAAACATACAAACGGAACTCTCTTCCTGCCTGCGATTCAAGAGCGAATAATTTTTTATAACAGCGATTTTCGAAGTACGTTCATACTTAGTCACCTAAGATACCATCTTTAAATCCATCTTAATGTATGCACGTACACTCTTGACATTGCTAGCAACGGTAATAATTTTAAAATGGAATTACCTCCCTGCTAGCCAATAGCATTCGTTATGATAAACTCGATTAAGCGGACTAAATGTAATTATGAAGTGTTACAATTTATCTTCTCCATATATACGTGGCTCTGATTACAAGCTTCATTAAAGTAAACAATAGTAGAGAAAGTGCATACGGTAGGAAATGTTTACAGGATTACCACTTACCAGGACCTTCATGGTGTCGGTGATGATGTAAGTGGTCGTGTCCTGCAGGCCTAAGGATACTCGTGAGAGAGGGAATGGTAAAGCTCCATGATCACACTCTGCCTTATATACACGTCTGAGAAGGCCCCCTCCACTCAGCTGCCGACACTGGTTCCGTAAAAAGTAAACCAACTTAACGTCTGACGACAACAACGAGCAAGGTTAACCAGGCCGTGTTGCCTTCACTTCCTCTACGAATTTCCAATTCGCCTTACAGAAATATTGCTCTAAAACTGTATCCTCAAATGTTTCGTGCAAATTAATCACGTTTATTGTTTTCATGGACAGTTTCAGAGAACATAAAACTTACATAGAAAATAGGTAAACAAAGGTTGAGGAAAGGTACACAATGGTAACTTTTGATGATAGTACTCTTCTTTTGCCGAAGGAAAGTCGACTTCGATGTGTGGTCGTATGTCTGACTCGCCTTCGGAAGGTCATAATTTTGATACCGGTCTAATATGATCGACATGGTTTGCCAAGTGGTTCTTCCAAGATGGTTTTTATTCTTATTCGAAGAGCGAGACTATGCAATTATTAAATTTTTGCAGTTCCTCGTAAATTATAACAATTACGACATGTTGATTTAAAAAAAAGAGCTTATTATAATTTTCTTTCCTATTTCCTTACAGGGAACGACAGGTAGATTTTAAAAAATGCAAATTAAATTTTTTTTTTTTTTTCGTTTTCCAGAGAGACATTGCAGGAGACATAAATGCACGTAAATACTGCAATGTAAACAAAGGCACTAGTATGCCACGAACAAGCGTTTACATATATGCTTGAGTATTGGTTGTAATTATCGTTATTTTTTTGGAAACGAACTTTCTAAAATACAGCTTCAGAGATTCTGTGAAAGTACAGCACAGGAAGTACTCTGCAACTATACACTCCAATTATGACACTCTCGAGTAGCAATGAGGCCAGGCGAGTAGTGGTTTCGCTCTCAGCAACCCTGCAAACTGTAAAATATGTTCTGGCTTTTTCCTAAACTAATGGTAGTTTTTAATTTGTATATTGAATGGTAATAATACCACGTGTCAGACTCCAGACATAGGAATGTTGAGCATCGTTACCACACAAGGTTGGGGACATCCCTACGCATTTGACAGTTTCGCAAGCGAATGTAGTAACCGTACCATGGATGTATGGGAAAATAGTTCACAATTCGCATTTTCTCACTATTCGTATACATTGATATGGTAATTTTACGAATAATTTTTTAGAGTGAAGTCGGAGTTTGTGAACGACAGTGCACAGATATTTTAGAGAATATTTTAAACAGGCGGTTATTATTAGCCTTTCGTGCGTGATCACATGCAGTTTCCACAAATTTATATTTCAGTTTTACGAAACAATGAAATATAAACTTTTTTTTTAGGCATGTTTATTAATCTCTTCTCTTGGGGGTTAAAAAAATTATTTTAAATTATATCTTGCTTACATGTACAAATACGCATGTACCATAACCTTTTAAAGACACATTATATGTATATCAGACGGATATGTCTATGCGTGCACTTTCCAGAAAATAACTTGTCAACATCCATTGTAATCTCAGTCTAGAAAATAGGGGAAATAATAAAAGTTTGAAATCACACTTAACTTCAAATTACCACAAGTTTCAAGCCACTACTATTCTAATAATATATTTACTTAAGAATGATTGTAGAAATATTACATTTTTATGAATGCAACAAGTTTATCACCTGGGGCAAATGTGCATTAAACGCAAGGAAAAATTACGAAAATTCTTAATGTTTCTCTTTGCCGAAAACTTACAAATTCAGTTCTAGATGGCAAGTGAAAACTCAGCAGTTTCTCTAATAATCAATTTAGTTATATTATGAAAATTGTTAAAATTATCCCAATGACATGGAAAAATTATATAACAATAATTTCTCTAATCGTGATAAAAATGCGTTCCATGTTTTATGTTATTGTATATGTAATAGTTGCTAATAGACCCTGCTTTTCGTATGCTTATTAAAATACTACTACTCAAGGCACGAATCTTCGAAATCATGTTAATAGTATTATTGTTTTTTTTTTTAAAGGTAATTTAAACTGCAAGTTCTTTACAAACCAACGGAAAATATCTAAATGGGCCACATGTAAATGGCTCGCAGGAACTTCGAAACTGAAAATACTAGTCGTAAATTTTAACCCTTTCATCCTCAGCTTTTGAGACCACCCGAAATATTGTGAATATCTTGAATGTATATATAGTACTTTCATGGTTAGCTATAAACATAAAAATTTCCTTTCTTAGGATTGCTATTCGGCCTATCTTGTATCCTTCAGAAAAATAACCATAAATATCATTGCTATGAACACAGTCCCTTTATTCCATTGTTCATAAAATAAAATTGTACAAATAATTATAATGTTACGTAAATAAGTCTAAAAAAATTACAAATATAATGTGCATAAAAAAAAATAAAGTTATATAATGATCTCAAATTTATTACGTACAATTGTAATACCTTGTAAGGACATCGAACTGCTCCTCCAGCAGTTCTGCCAACATTGTTTGTTGATATGACAGTAAGTGTGCAGCAGGTATGAGAAGGGAATTGCTTAAAAGGTCAATTTCCAAAGTGCTTTTTAAACCGCAGATAAACTACATAAATATTTATTCTACGTTAAACTGTTCCATTTACCTGTCTTTGTGCCCCAATTCCTGTTGGTACCAATTTAAAATAAATATTGTTCCTTATTCTAGCGTTGTGATAAAGTAAATGATGATTACATTTTGTGGATACAGATATTATTTTGTTTAGTCTAATTTTGTTTTATACACATTTAGTACGAATAAGACGATTAAGTGTGGATAATTACATATGTATAAATACTGAATATAATGCTGTATATGTTTTCCTTACAAACCCACAGTATCGCTTGATAGGCTCATGATTAAAGTCATCGGATAGCAAAGCCAATTTGCTATATGGTGGAAGAACACAAATTTGGCAGAAAAGTTCCTTCTAATCAGGAATTTCGAAACAATAAGTCAGCCGCGACCTGTCTATAAACACTTTTAAGTTACACGTCAGAGTTTTCAGGCTTACTTATACAAAGTTAAATACAATAACTGTAAAGGTTCTTACATTTAAAATATTTGGAAAATAGACATAACAATGGAGGGTAAAGGAAAAACCAGGGATCATAGCAGCCAGTGATTAAGACATTTGTTAAGAAATTTTTATTTTAAAGGAAAATCATGGCCATTGTGAATTTTCATATTTCCGAATTCACTCAAGGGCAGTTTAGTGAACGGGAAATAGGTTGATATTATGTGAAGTTCGTTCTTTTTTAACCAAAACCTGTAATTCTTGGCAATGGTGCAATATACAATAAGTGATATAAGGGTGAGAAAAGCTTTCGTTAATACTGTGGTAAACAGGAACATGTAAATTTAACCAACCGTGATAAGTTATCTATGGTTCTTAAGATAAAGATTAAAGGGTCAATAAATAATTTAAGTTTACTTAGTACCATGTTAAGTCGAATCGGTGGAAAACCACTGATTTGCAGTGAAATCAAATTATTGAATCAGTTTAAATAGCTGTACTTAAAATCGGTGGAAAATCACTAGTTGTTTCATTAAAACAATTTTACTGATTTAATAAGTTATGGACGACAATGTAGAGTGATAAAATATTTTTTTTTTACTGAATTTAGTCAAACTATTACGTTAAACATGCATATGTCTGATTATCTCTCTATATACTGTGCAGTTTAAAGTAATTAAAAACGTAAAAAAAGGCAGAATGGTCTCGAGGATTTACTGCATCGCACTTTTAAACCGTAACCTTACCAAGCGAACTACCACGAAAACGTTGGCTACTAGGAGAAAATAATTGTAAGTTATTGGGAACTATGTAGCATTAAACTGTACGCTTATTCTTTTCGTTTTTAGTCTAATTGGTAACCTCAGGTCTGTCGAAACAAATTATTGCGTATAAATTCACTCACTTTATAGCATTTAATGCAATTTACAACTTCGAAACCGAAGAATATTATTACGTGAAAAAGAAATAAAATCCGTAAATATAGAATAAAAAACTTAATGTTAACATTTTTATAAATATTTTTGTTAGTGTTATTTGTTTGTGTTTAGTTATTTGATTATATACACGTTGATTAGCTGATCCATCATTCAAAAAAACAATTCACTTATATATAACGAATGAAATGGTTAATGAATCAGTGGAAAATGTCACTGGATCTTAAGTAAAGGAAAATTTATACTTTTTTCACAAATGCATCAGATAAATTTACTGAGGTTCCTATTGAATTAGTCAGAATTTGAAATTCTCATTGATTCATATCTGGAGTGTAGTCAAACGCTTCTGACTATCTGGAGTTAGAGGAAAGGTTTTTGAATAGAATAATTTGTACAACTGGTAATTGTGCATCTTTCGGTAGACGGTTCAGAAGGTCCATCACAATATGTATTTTTCGTTCTAATTCAGAAATGCACATTTAACACTTAACACAAACATACGGAGGCGTGGGTCATAATTATATAACCATATTAATATATAATCACCAAATAATGCACAAAACGTTTTCCTCATCTGAATAAAATTAGCTGATGTTATTTCATTGTATTTCACGTACTTGGCGTTATGCTATTTTTGTAAACTTTTATACCTTTCAGTGAAATATGTGTATAACTTAATTAGGAATGTTTGTGTGAAATGTTGTCAAATGAAATTCCGCTTTCTAAATATGCTTAGTGTACATATCTTTATTTTCTAACATGGCAGGTTTCAAAACGACAAACTTTATCGGGGTTGAATTGTGAAGGTGATATCTAAAATTTTACAGCCAGCTGTGGTAAAGCCACAAATACACCTCATATTTCGAAATGTCATACCCAAAAGAAGAGGAAAACTAAAGTTAGGTGATAAGATACGTAATGTTGAGAGCATTTGACCATAAGGAATCTTTTACAAAACTCTTAATGACTGTCAGCGGGATATCACAGCAACGCATAACACATGTGACACGCTACCCATGGCGAAATTGTTCTCAGAAGACAAAATGTAGAAAACCGCTTATATAATTATCTTAGGTTTGTTTTTCTGACGTACTGTAATCTGAATAAATATATGGTGGAGCAAGAAGACATAACGTAAATAGCAACAAATACTTAGTAATCTTTAAAAGATACTTGCTGAAGATTTCAGTACACAAGGATATTCATTTTAAAGAGTTAATCAAAATAAATGTTTTTCAAAATGGCAGTTTAACAGTAAAAAAATATATCTTACTTTAGCCTTGGACGTTAACTTCCTGCTGTAGTGGAACATGTACACTGTGTTTATTACTTAAACGGCAATTGTTAGTAAAAAAGGAGGTTGAATGATAATAAATGGTTGAAAGAAAACCGTAAATCATGAAGACACCAGCCGCTAAACAATAACAGCGCCTGTAGTGTATGCAGATTTGTACAGCTAAAGGATCGAAAAAACTAGCAAAATATTCTTGTGTCTACTTACGGAATAGAATTCTCGAATTCCGTGAGTGAAAATGCATCATTTTAACGTTACACAAATCCTGATATACGGACGTTTCGAGTACGAATCCACACGTGATTAGTTTTATTAAAAATCAATATTGGGGTTTCAAGTAGCTTGCAGTCTGCAATTATTCGGAGATGCCGTCGTTTCCCTAGCCTGGTTTTTTTTATGTTTGTATTATCCAGTTGAAAATTATTACTAATTTATAACGTCAAAATGTTATATAATATATACTTTAAAAATCTCGCGTTAAGTGATGTAAGTCGTTCTGACCCTCAATCACACGTTATTTCGTCGCAATATAAATTATTTAATCCCAGCGGTGAGTATGATATATATTGTATAATTTTATTGCTTTATTTTTTTTAAAGATTTAAATGTAATATGTGATTAAAATATAAATTTCTATGATTTTGCCATAAATTATTTTAATTGTCAAAGATTTCTTAAATAACAGGAACACAATTAATAACTATGTTTGTGTAATAGTTTCTAAAATATTAAGTGACATATATTTTTTAATATTTTGACTTTTTAATACATACACAGATTAAATTACACCAATAATTTCATCGGAATGTGAGCAAGCCCTGCAGTAAAAAATGCGACCTCAAATTAACTTTATTAATTCATACGTATCGTATGAAGTCCTTCACATTTTTGCGACAAATATTTTTTTATAAGGATTTTATTTAACTTTTCCGAGAAAAAGTTGGCTTATTTATGCCTTAATTTACTTGTTATTGCCTCAGTGTGTATGTGCGATAACTTATGTTTCCATACATATATGTCATTGTTTCCCTAAAGATATTATTACACGCCAAGATTTTCACCTAACTCCTGACATAACAAGTCCTTAGAACATATAAATTATTTAGTTTTCTGCTATTCTGGGTGCTTATTTACAAAATTGTAGTTATTAAAATTTTCCGGGTGCTTTTCAGTATCTAAACAACTAATCAGAAAATTGCAGGCATTTGGTGTCCTAAAATACTACTGTTTTGGCACCGAATTAAGACACTTATACACTCAGTGGACTTCAATTTCGGTAGCTAGTGTGACCTGAATATATACAACATGTATATAATACACTGAAGAGCCAAAACAAATGGTACACGTGCCTAATATCGTGTAAGGCCCCCACAAGCACGACGTGGCATGGACTCGACTAATGTCTGAAGGTATGCAGGAGGCAATCAACACCGTGAATCCTGCAGGGCTGTCCACAAATCCATAGGAGTGCGAGGCGGTGAGATCTCTTCTGAACAGCACGTTGCATGGCATCCCAGATATGCTCAATAATGTTCATGTCTGGTGATTTAGGTGGCCAATGGAAGTGTCTAAAGACAGAAGAGTGATACTGGAGCCTCTCAGTAGCACCTCTCGACATGTGGGGTGTCGCATTGTACTGCATTACCACCGTCATAATGGCAAAAGGAGATTTTGCACTATACCAAGAGGGTATTTCAAAAGAACTGTTCATGGGTGTACATACTTTTATCACACCATATTTTCTGTAGCAGTTCCTAAGATGAAGCTACATTGAAAATATAAAATCTCGTAGCTTCTTTTGCTCGTAATTATGAAAGACAGCGCTACGTGGAATGTAGAATAAACATGTCGTGTTTGCAGAGCTACCGAAGACAATTCCAACACACAATGCATACAAACGGTGTATTTGTTTCCCACCTCAGCTATGTAATTTACAATTGAAAAGTTTGATAATTTCGCAGGGATGGCATTATAGTCTTGCTTTATGTTCAAAACTATTAAATCAGTTGGAAAATATAATTATGTGCCAGATATTACATTTTTAATGTTGTTCCTTTTCTTGTACGATTTTATACGCTGTAATAGTACGCGAGAACATTTAATCAACAATAGTACATTTTAATATTCTTCAGTGCATAAAGTTTTAACTTAATACAATTAGAAACTACCCTAATAGACTTTCAATTTCTAATGTCTAGAGGAATTCTGTAGAAACTTCCTTCTGTCAAGTTATTCATAACACATATGCTTAAAATCTTCAAGGATATCATCAAATTTACTAACATTTTTGGGTATCTATGTATTTTTGTTATACAAAGAATTCACTTTGCCAAATAGTAGATTTCAATTATGTAAAAATAAACCAAGATGTAATTAACTACTTATATTCAATTAAACTACCTTCTCTCTGCGTTTCGGTTACAATTACATTTACATTATATACTACGACTTTCACAAAATATTATTTGTAGAACATTTATTTGAAGTTAGATTAAACATACTTGGGTGTTATTTTAAAATTACTATTTTAAAGTGAAAGTATTAGGCACTCATAAATATATTTCTGAACATAAAGTTATCGTAGTTCATTTCTAGTGCATTAATAAAACAAAAATTTATTGTAATAATACAAAACATTTTTTATAGAGGAAGAAGATGTAAAAAAATAAAGTCAGGTGTTTTGGAAATGCTGTAAAATTTTATTAAAACATTGTACAGAACAGATGTTTATAATTTATTTAGGAGCCAAAAATCAGGTTTCAAGGTTCTGTGATTTCTATTTTCCAGAAGAAACGTGTGAGGCCAATTGAGGGGAGTATTTAGTATGTGAGATGACCAATCACCACTTGTAGCCGGAGTATCAGTAATGGTAGCCGGAGTATCCGTAAGGGTATCCGTAGCCACTGCCGTAGCCCAGACCAGAATACCCGTAGCCGGGGTAGCCCACACCGGAGTATCCCAGACCGGAGTATCCCAGGCCGGAGTACCCCAGGCCGGAGTATCCCAACCCGCTGTAGCCGAGGGCGGGGATGCCGGAGTATCCCAGGCTAGTACCGACCACTCCTCTCTTCTCCTTCTGCGACTCCTCGGCGGCCGCGAAGACAACCAGCAGAGCGAGGACGATGCAAGCCTGTCNAGACAACCAGCAGAGCGAGGACAATGCAAGCCTGTCAAAAGATAAAAGACATATTCAGAGTACAGTTCATAGTGATTATGCACAATATTCAATAAGCTTGTGCACTACGGGCGCCCTGATTTCTAGGTTGCCTACCCACGAGGTGAATTTCTACGAACTAATGACTATGGTAATATCGATTTAGGATCTATCACGCCAAATGCATGCCCGACATGATGCTATCTCTAGAGACCCGGATAATTCGAGGATACATTCGGCAACAAGCATCAGTCCACAATCCTCTCTATAGGTACTCAGGGCTTAGTTAGTTGTTAATTGGCTGTCGCTCCAGTTTAATCTTAGACCAGGTAGCACGGGATTCACCCGTCTTTTTATTTGCAGGTTAGTTATTGAGGCAAAATAATATGTTGTTTAATCGTCTTTCAGTTCTTATAATCAATCATAATTGTCTAAATGGTTTTGTGAATTATTGCTTTTTTACATGTGTGAAAGTTATTAAATTATTTTTTTTCTAATATAATAATTCAAATCTCGTCAGTAGGTTGACATCTTAAAGGTTTACTAGTATTTCAGTATTTATAAGTAACTAGTTTTACGAAGGGGTTTTTGCTAAGCTACTTTTGTTGCAAGAAGAAAAAATTATGAAATCAGTGGGTTCTTTCTAACTTACTACAATTTAATGAGCAGTGCGACATTGGAAAATATTATGACAGTTTCTGGATTAAATATGACGGTTACGAATTGGGGATCGTGTTTCTTCCTATGTTCCACCAGTAATGATTTTAACATCTGAGATTATAAAACACCTGAATGGTCCTGAGTAAAGCCTTGTATTAACCAGAGTGCAAACACAAGACGTTTATTAAATTCGATGTACTTTATAATTGTATAATGATTTATTATAAACATTATTGTATCTTATGTTTAACCTGATTCTAAGCTTGAATCCTTTTTTTTAGTAACGGGAGTTGTTATTTTTACTGCAGCAAAATATTTTTCTTGGGTATTCACAAACAGTTTTTAATTTCTGTTAACTCTATGAAAATGCAATGGGTTTTCCTAAACATGGATTTCTATACGAGATATATAGTATTGCTAAAAAAAATATTTCCTCTATACTATAACACTGCAAAAACGGTTGTGAAATAATTCCTATCGAAAGTACGTTAATTTAATCTTTTAACTTGATATTTTCCTAATTTTAATACTCCGCTATAACAATATGAAAAAGGCTTCATCATTATAAGATTACGGAAAGGACTCTGTGTAGAGAAATGTAGTCACATGAATTTGAGAGAGCACACTGCGTCAACTAAACATATATTTAACATAATAATGTCAGATAATTGAAAAATAAGGAAAATTTACGGATTTGAACACCTACAGCCGAATGACATCATTTTCTACAAAAGCAACTCAAATATGTTCAAAAAAAAAATTTTTTAATTTTCTTTTTCTCACGTACTTATCTTTATACGCAGGTTGTTCTGTGCAGTAAACAATACCGACGTCATACGTAATTATTTCATTCTAAACGTGAAATAAGATTGTTCACTTACGTTCGCCTAAGTGTACAGATGAGTTTTATCCACTTGTTGTTCCTCGTAAATATATTACATTATACGGAAGAACGGACACCTTTACGTGCAATTTATTTTCAGTCTTTTTTTAATATTTTAAGTCTATTTAAATTTACCAACAAATAAGACACGCTGTGAAAGAGTAACCAATATCACCCACTACAGGAAGGAAAATACTTTATTTACTGTATTTCCACTTATTACCGTCCTATTGAACCAAAATGCACCAAATAAGCATACTCAAGAGTACAATTTTTTTATCGCCTGCCTGACCATTAATGTAAATACGGGATAACATATCTCAATATAATAATTTTTTAATAATTCAATAGGAAAAAGCAATTACCCGTTTTATTTAGAGAAACCGTAAAAATTTCTTGCCTTCGCTGAAATGTATACTTTTTGACATAAAGAATTGCTGTAATAACTGCCTGAAACATACAAACGGAACACTCTTCCTTCCTGCGTTTCAAGAACGAATAATTCTTTATAACAGCGGTTTTCAAAGTACGTTCATAATGAGTCACAAAAGATAACACCTTTAAATCCATCTTAATGTATGCATGTCCACTCTTGGCATTGCTAGCAAACCGAAAAAATTTTCAGTTGGAAATACCTTCCTGCTAGCCAATAGCATTCGTAATGATAGACTCGATTAAGTAGACTAAAGGTAATTATGAAGTGTCGCTATTTGTCTTCATATGTAAGTGGATCTGACTACACGCTTCTTTAAAGTGTACAATACTAGAGAAAATGCGTGCGGCAGGAACTGCTTGAAGGATAACCACTTACCAGGACCCTCATGATGTCGGTGTTGATGTAAGTTGGCGTGTCCTGCAGGCCTAAGGATACTCGTGAGAGAGCGAATGGTAAAGCTCCATACTCACACTCTGCCTTATATACACGTCTGAGCACGCCCCCTCCACTCAGCTGCCGTCACTGGTTCCGTTAAAAGTGTACCAACTTAACTTCTGACGACAACAACGAGCAAGGTTAACCAGGCCGTGTTACCTTCACTTCCTCTACGAATTTTCAATCCAGCTTACAGAAATATTGCTCTAAAATTGTATTGTCAAATGTTATTTTGTGCAAATAAATCACATTCGTTGTTTTCATGAGCAGCTTCAGCGACCATAAAACTTACATAGAAAATGGGCAAACATGGGTTGAGGAACGGTATACAATGGTAACAATTGATGATAGTACTCTTCTTTTTCCGAAGGAATTTCGACTTCGATGTGTGGTCGTATGTCCGACTCGCCTTCTGTTGGGCATAATTTTGATTCCGGTCTACTGCAATCGAGATGGTTTGTCAAGTGGCTTTTCCAAGATGGTTTTTATTCGTATTCCAAGAGAGAGACTGTGAAATTATTTAATTTTTGCAGTTCCTTACAATTTAGAACAATTACGACAGATAGATTTTAAAAAAAATTACAATTTTTTTCCTATTTTTTTTTCTCAAGAAACTTTGCAGGAGACATAAATGCACGTAAATACTGCAATGTTAACAAAGGCACTCGCATTTCAAGAACAAGCGTTTACATATATGTTTGAATGTTGGTTGTAATTAGCGTTAATTAGTAAAATAGTAAAATAGTAAAATTCAGCTTCAGAGCTTGTGTGAAAGTACAGCACAGGCAGGACTCTTCAACTATACACACCAACATGACACTCTCTGTTAGCAATGAGGCCAGGCGAGTAATAGTTTCGCTCTGTGCAACCATGCAAACTGTAATATATTTCCTGGCTTTTTCCTAAACTAATGGAGGTTTTTGACCTGTACAGTGTATGGGAATAAAACCACATGTCAGACTGCAGACATTGGAATGTTGACCGTCGTTACCACACAAGGGTAGGGACATACCTACGCTTTTGAATGTTTCGTAAGCAAATGTAGTAACCGTACCATGGATGTATGGGAAAATATTTTCCAATTGACACATCCTCGCTATTCGTATACATCGATATGGTAATTTTACGAATAATTTCTTAGGGTTAAATCTGAGTTTATGGACGAGAGTGCACTAAAATGATTTCGAGACCATTGTAAACAGCGGGTTGTTATTAACCTTTCATGCGTTATCACAGGCAGCTTCCACATATTTATTTTTCAGTTTTACAATCAACGAAACATAAACTCTATTTTTATATATGTGTATTATTCTCTTCTCATGGGGGTTAAGAAACATAATTTTTAAGAATATCCAGCTTACGTGTACAAATACGCATGTGCAATAACCTTTTAAAGACACCTGATGATATAGGTTAGGTAGTTATTTGTCTATTGCGTTCACTTTCCAGAAAATAACTTCTCAGCATTCATTCTAATCTCAGTCTAGAAAATAGGTGAAATAACATAAGTTTTAAATTACACTTAACTTAAAATTAAGAAGAGTTTCAAGCCACCACTGTTCTAATAACACATTTATCTTGAATGATTGCAGAAATATATCATTATTATTTATGCAACAAGTTTAACACCTGGGGCAACTGTGAATTTAATGTAAGGAAAAATTACCAAAATTTGTAATTTTTCTCTTTGTCGAAAACTTACAAATTCAGTACTTGTTGCCAAGTGAAAACTCAGCCGTTTCTGTAATAAATAATTTCATTATATAATTTATATTATGATTACAATAAAAATTATCCCATTGACATGGAAAAGTTATATAACAATAAT
>NQII01011101.1:6120-21565 GCA_002778355.1 Clitarchus hookeri
CCTGGAAAAAAATATTACACTGCTAGAAAACTACTTAATAAACTAATAAAAAAACCAATAGGTGTTTAAATTTATATATCGTTACGTAAGAATCTCAACAATGGACATATTTATTACGTTAGACAACAGCTCTAAATAATTTTCCATATTATTAGACATTCATGAAGAATGTTTTTTTTTGTGTAAATTTCCTACTAGATTCGCTCGAATTTCAGTTTTAAATGTTGAGATCAAATTGAAAGTGAAAATATCGTGAAGTTTAACCCTTACCGTAGGTAGGCCTAAATCAAGAGTCGGATTTCGATGTAATTGCAAAATTACATTTTTGTGATTTTAATTAAAAATAATAAGATGATAACAAACTTTTCGCTAAAATTATTTTTTTTTATTTGCACGAATCAAGATTTTAAATTAAACTTCTCCTATTTACCCTTAAAAATATTTTTTTTTCAATGAATTGGTGTTTTTATTAAGTTACTATCGATATCACATTACGAAAATATAAATTATTCTCAAAATCTAGAGAAATAATTTGGGCTCCTGATTAACTTTAAAAATTAGGGAAAATCCTTTTCACCCGACTAACTCACCAGAACGTTCTATGACAAGCAGAGACATGCAGTTTTTCTGAACCCGCGGTAACTTATTCTGCAGTTCGTTTACTCTTAAAAGCCACAAATGATAGTGGTCTCAAGCGGTGAGTTGCAGGTAGTGTTCCGAAAGAAACTCGTAAAACCATCGCAATAAAAACGAGCCACGAACATCAAAGCTTTTATTTCGTAGAATAAACTTACCGAACTTGAACTTCGAGTACCGAAGAGCTCGAATCGAATTCGCGATACATGACGACATCCTTCAGTTTTAGTATCAGTAGTAAGATATCCCAACAGGTGAATTTTCAATTTCCGTTATTCATTTTGATCATTTTTTTCCTTGAATCCAGATTGTTGTTTTTTTTCTGTGGGATACCTTTCACGTTAGCTCTATCAATTTGTATAGATTTTTTTTGTGATGGCGGAAAATATTACCTAGATATAATATACCTCGTGAAGGAGGTTGAGTCTACGATCCTGGAAGCAGGATATTACATGTCTAGAAGTAAGGTGGACGTCTCAAGGGAGGAAAAGGATTTGTAGCAGCCCAGGGTACATTTATTTGCTTTCCGAGGACGTATTTTGAGCTTGAAGATACACTCGCTGTAACTACAAGCATTCGAGTAATTTTTTTACATTCACATGGCATCACGAAAATGTACCAGACATTCAAGAAGGGATCTTTTTCTGTCACCATTATTAATACGTTAACAAATATTAAAATTGTGTGATCTACAACATATTTTTATTTAAATTTTCCCTGAATACAGTGAAAACGACTACACATTATGATTGCTAGTGCCAGCAACTTACGTTGCACGTGATAATTTCATTTGAATATAAGTAAATCCAGGCGTTTGTGTTATTTTTCTGTACATCCTTTACTTCAGCCGTTTCTAAATTCTGAGCACTCTTATTTTAATGTATTATGCGAGTTCATCAGTTAGAACGAATCACGTTTCTAAATATCCATATTTTATAAATTTCTGAAATTTTTTTTTTTTTAATAATACGTGTAATTGAAAATTTAACACGAATTTTCTTGGCAATAAATTCTACATAGAGCACTGAAATATCGTCGCATAGAAGATTGATGTTTGTCATACGAGATCTCTTGAACTATAACTAAAGTTTGAAGGAGTTTGCACATTTTTCCAGATAATTTGAAAGTTATCTAATGACAAATAACTTTCTTGTACGTAGAGCAGCACTGCAAACTGTCTGATGTGATGTGTCTTAGAGAACTCGAAGTTGAGTGTGCATTCTTTAGATAGCATACCACGCAAAATAAATCATACAAACTAGCGTAGATATTTCAACAAAGACATAAACGATGGAAACTCGTTTGTGCAGAGAAGTGTGTAGTATGAATAGTAAAAATAATAATAGTATTTAAATGTTATATTTTCAGACCAAAAAATACTTTTATTCCTTCACGCCATTTTGCGGCTTAGATTTTTCGTAATTAACGTTTTGTCAAAGTACTGACAGATAATGGAAACTNCATTTTGCGGCTTAGATTTTTCGTAATTAACGTTTTGTCAAAGTACTGACAGATAATGGAAACTAAGCGAACCTGGTTCGCTCTGTATGCTTGAGAAAGCACTAACATAAAAATACGTTTTATTACTTGTGGTAATTTTATATAATAGCGATTGTTAAAGTGTAAAACCGTAATGGTTTACTTTTGAAGGACACTGGAAAGTTCGAAATGCAGTAGGTCCTTTTTAAAACATACAGTTCAACCATAGTGCTACGATTAAATTAAGTATTGGATCTTATCAGCACATGAAAAGGCACGACATTGTAAGATAAATAATTAAAAAATACTGTGTAAAATACTAATAAATGCTTTATATATAAATAAATGTTTAATCGGATTTATCAATAAATCAACATAATTGAAAATAGTATTAAATTAGCATATTTCTTAATGAATTAGTGAGGTACCCATAAATTTTAAAATAATAGTGAAATGTACTCATCAGCTAGTTTCTGATGACATGGCTTCTTGTTGTTCATGGTGCTGTCAAATAAATGTATTTACTACTTAAAAAATTCAATGGTGGAAGCGGGTTTATAAGAGGAAGACTGATTTAAAGGTCAGTTGTGTGCTATAATATTAAATTAATATTACTACACGGAAATATGTAAAATTTTGCAACCATAACTACTAGGATTGGTTCAACATATTTACAGTATGTAGATATTTCTTTTAAATGTGTTCAAAAGGCCTAACTTCGCTTCTACATTTTAGCGTATTACATCCTATTTCGTTGTAATATAAAATAATACCCTGGAAAAAAATATTACACTGCTAGAAAACTACTTAATAAACTAATAAAAAAACCAATAGGTGTTTAAATTTATATATCGTTACGTAAGAATCTCAACAATGGACATATTTATTACGTTAGACAACAGCTCTAAATAATTTTCCATATTATTAGACATTCATGAAGAATGTTTTTTTTTGTGTAAATTTCCTACTAGATTCGCTCGAATTTCAGTTTTAAATGTTGAGATCAAATTGAAAGTGAAAATATCGTGAAGTTTAACCCTTACCGTAGGTAGGCCTAAATCAAGAGTCGGATTTCGATGTAATTGCAAAATTACATTTTTGTGATTTTAATTCAAAATAATAAGCTGATAACAACCTTTTCTTTAAATTTTTTTTTTATTTGCACAAATCAAGATTTTAAATTAAACTTCTCATATTTACCCTTAAAAATATTTTTTTTTTCAATGAATTGGCATTTTTATCACGTTACTATCGGTATCACATTACGAAACTATAAATTATTCTCAAAATCTAGAGAATTAATTTAGGCTCCTGATTAACTTTAAAAATGAGGGGAAATCCTTTGCACCCTACCAACTCACCGGAACGTTCTATGACAGGCAGAGCCATGCAATTTTTCTGAACCCGCGGTAACTTATTTTGCATTTCGTTTACTCTTAAAAGCCACAAACGGTAGCGGTCTCAAGCGGCGAGTTGCAGGAAGTGTTCCGACACAAACTCGTAAAACCATCGCAATAAAAACGAGCCACGAACATCAAAGCTTTTATTTCGTAGAATAAATTCACCGAACTTGAACTTCGAGTACCGAAGAGCTCGAATCGAAGTCGCGATACATCACGACATCCTTCAGCTCTAGTATCAGTAGTAAGATATCCCAACGGGTGAATTTTCAATTTCCGTTATTCATTTCAATCATTTTTTCCTTGAATCCACACTGTAGTTTTTTTCTGTAGGATACCTTTCACGTTAGCTCTATAAATTTGTATAGATTTTTTTTTTTGTGATGGCTGCAAATATTACCTAGCTATACTATACCTCGTGAAGGAGGTTGAGTCTACGATCCTGGAAGCAGGATATTACATGTCTAGAAGCAAGATGGACGTCCCAAGGGAGGAAAAGGATTTGTAGCAGCCCAGGGTACATTTATTTGCTTTCCGAGGACCTATCTTGAGTTTGAAGATACACTCGCTGTAACTACAAACATTCGAGTAATTTTTTACATTCACATGGCTTCACAAATATGTACCAGACATTCAAGAAGGGATCATGTTCTGCCACCTTTAGTAATATGTTAACAGATATTAAAATTGTGTCATCTGCGACGTATTTTTATGTAAATTTTCCCTGAATACAGTGAAAACGACTACACATTATCATTGCTAGTGCCAGCAACTTACGTTGCACGTGATAATTTCATTTGAATATAAGTAAATCCAGGCGTTTGTGTTATTTTTCTGTACATCCTTTACTTCAACCGTTTCTAAATTCTGAGCACTCTTATTTTAATGTATTATGCGAGTTCATCAGTTAGAACGAATCACGTTTCTAAATATCCATATTTTATAAATTTCTGAAATTTTTTTTTTTTTAATAATACGTGTAATTGAAAATTTAACACGAATTTTCTTGGCAATAAATTCTACATAGAGCACTGAAATATCGTCGCATAGAAGATTGATGTTTGTCATACGAGATCTCTTGAACTATAACTAAAGTTTGAAGGAGTTTGCACATTTTTCCAGATAATTTGAAAGTTATCTAATGACAAATAACTTTCTTGTACGTAGAGCAGCACTGAAAACTTTCTGATGTGGTGTGTCTTAGAAAACTCGAAGTAGAGTGTGCATTCTTTTGATAGTATACCACGCAAAATAAATCATACAAACTAGCGGAGATATTTCAACAAAGACATAAACGATGAAAACTCGTTTGTGCAGAGAAGTGTGAAGTATGAATAGTAAAAATAATAATAGTATTTAAATGTTATATTTTCAGACCAAAAAATACTTTCATTCCTTCACGCCATTTTGCGGCTTAGATTTTTCGTAATTAACGTTTTGTCAAAGTACTGACAGATAATGGAAACTAAGCGAACCTGCTTCGCTCTGTATGCTTGAGAAAGCACTAACATAAAAATACGTTTTATTACTTGTGATAATTTTATATAATAGCGATTGTTATAGTGTAAAACCATAATGGTTTACTTTTGAAAGGACACTGGAAAGTTCGAAATGCAGTAGGTCCTTTTTAAAACATACAGTTCAACCATACACGATGCTAATTTATAAGTATTGGATCTTATCAGCACATGAAAAGGCACGACATTGTAAGATAAATAATTAAAATAATACTGTGTAAAATATTAATAGATGCTTTATATATAAATAAATGTTTCATCGGATTTATCAATAAATCAACATAATTGAAAATAGTATTAAATAAGCTTATTTCTTAATGAATTAGTGAGGTACCCGTAAATTTTAAAATAATAGTGAAATGTACTCCTTAGCTAGTTTCTGATGACATGGCTTCTTGTTGTTCATGGTGCTGTCAAATAAATGTATTTACTACTTAAAAAATTCCATGATATTCGGCATTTCGAGCTTACAACTCCAGCAATAAGAGGTAACAATCACAGTAAGTTTTCTTTTAAATTATTTTTAAAACAAGTTATTCACGACTTTTTTTATTTGTCCGTTGAACCGTAACGCTTTCATTCAAAATTTCACATGGAATTTTCTGTCTCTAGTAACTACGCAATGTATGCAACTCATACGACACTAGCGAACAACTAATGTTATGCTTACCACCAACAGTACTAGATCTGTTATATANAATGTATGCAACTCATACGACACTAGCGAACAACTAATGTTATGCTTACCACCAACAGTACTAGATCTGTTATATCTGATTGTGTATTTCTTGCTAAATACGAGTCAGGTATGTTTCTTTTTATAGAGTGTTGAATATCGATCACCTAGGCAGGTGCCAGTTGGATATATGCATTACACGCAGTGGTTTTCATCAAAAGCCAAAATAAAAACTTTTCGGTAAACCGTGATATAACTGCAGCCATGACTTTTTTTAACCACGTGTATTTTAATATGATTATTTTAGGCTAATTAAAAAATAAGCGTTGGCGTTTCCAAATAAATAAAATAGAAATCTGAAAACTCCCACAAAAACACAGAAATGGGTGCCTTTGCAGCACTTAGAAATAATGTAATGATGTCAACAGATGTACTAAAATAAATGGCGAATATTTGAGTCACCGCAATTTACAAAGTACTGTTTTAATTTGTTTAATAGCCGTTCAAAAAACCCTTTCCGTAATTCAGGCTTTTACGACAGAAGCTTTGTGCCAATTTGAAGATTACTTTTTAGATTGCTTTTCTCTGGTCCAATCGATACAAATGGATAATAATAAATTTCTGACAATGGGACAGCCTTCCCGAAGCTTAGCGAACGTTTAAAAATAACAAACAAAGGAGAAAATATTGTCAAGTTACATAGATTAGAGTTGAGTGTTTGTAGTAACGCGCGCATTTAAACGATTAATCAGTCGCCTGTTTTATTTAAATTTAAATAATCAATGTTGTGCCTGTCTCATTGAGAAAAACGACAAAAAACACCTTGTTTCCCTACATTTAAAAGGTAGATTTGGCTTTAGTAGTGAAACGTAAAAAAGCAATCAGTTTATTAGAGTTTGTATTTGAGATGCGTAATTCTTAAGAAGGGATCATAAATGACAAAAATTACTAATCGGTCTTGTACAATTATTGCAGTTTTATTTCAGAAATTTTCACAGTCAATCTTTAAGAAAATCCAAGCCCGTAAGTGAATTATCTTCAAGTGAGCAATAACTGGAGAACTTCCGTAAAATTAAGAGGTGATTAAGAAAACTATTTACGAGTAACATTGCACTTAGTGGTAACTGAACACTTTTTTCATATTTTCCTTATTTATACTTAGGGTCTCGTTGTCAGTGAGGTAATATCAGACGGAGCAGGGAATTTAGAGGGAATATGGGATAGAGTGCGCATGCCATTTGCGTAGTTATCACTCTTCGTGTTCCAAATTTGGTCTGCTTTTTTCGCCAATACCACTAATCATAAAACAACGTCACTAAGAATTGAGGTTATAACATTGTTTATAGAAGAAATTGCTTTGTGAATTGTGTACAGTATCTCTGACCTAGATTTAATTAAACTAGAATATATTTAAGTTAGTCGAAGTATTATTCATGTTTTGTAAATTTTGGGTCTCTTGAAAATTCTAACGTTATGAAACACGTATTCATTACTGTTGACTAAAGGCTGTACACAGTAAACTGAGCACAGTTTAAAGCTCGGCTAAAGGCCTACTTGCATGTACAGTGTATATTGTTGCAGTGTATAAAAATTTAGCATTGCCATGGGCCTGGTCACGCTCAAAGGAAACTAAAATGATCAGAAAAGCAAATACTTTGAAAATTTGGTAACTCTTACAACACTTACGTGCACTAAAAACACATAAAGCAAAATAAATCATGTCAGTGGTTTCAACGTTAATACACTGAACTACTTATCCTCTGTCGGTGCCAACTCTACTTGGCGTATGTCAGTCGGTTTGAGCGTTCAATTACGTGCAGGTAACGACAGCGACTTTTTTTTCAAAGTTTGATTTCTAAAGTGCTTAGTTTATCGTGAACACTCATGTATAGCCTTGATAGGTGTGTTTTAGATGGGCGAGTCAACGTTGGTTGCATGCGTAAATGATGAAAATCGGTCTACCTTGTCTTGAGTCTACGGCGGGAACTAGCTACAGTGTGTGACGGGATTAACAAGGAGTAATTTTTGAAGGGGAAAAAACATGCAAAAACCTAGCCATGTTTGCTGTACTGTCAATGAAAGCCAAGTCCTCCCGAACGTCTAACTAGTACGTTAATACAGAGCAAACTCACATTCGATTCAGTTGAATTTTATTTTATACACATGCATGCGATGCTTGCCGTAATAGTAAACGATTTAGGTAGACTGCATTTTACGTGTTCATGTAATCGACTCGTTTAAAAAATGTGATCGATTACTCTATTTATTTTTCTTTTGTTGATAAAGTCATTGTTGTCTGGCAAACACAATTTTAGGTACCATACACAAAATTAAAAAAAAATTATTTGTATAACTTCTTAGTGAAGTAAAACATTTTGTAACGGTTTTTCTTTGTATACCAACGTAGTTTCGACTACTAATAATCCGTATAATTCGCTGAGCTGGCAAGTGCGTAGCATACACGTGCATGTTCACAAATGCTCAACTAACCGCGAAAAATATCTAAAATTAAAGCGGTCAATTGTACACTACCGTAAGTGAACCTGAAACAAAATCTTGCTCGTAAGTTAATACTTTCAACGATAATTTTCACTTAAGTAGCTAAAACATGAAACAAATCCCAAAGAAATTTTGGTGTCATTGTGTTTCCATCCTCTGAGTTTGTGGATGCGTATTTGATTGAGTTTCCATCCTCTGAGTTTGTGCATGCGTATTTGATTGTTTTTCCATCCTCGGAGATTGTATTTATTTCTATTACTCGGTCGAAGGGCCAATTGACTACGAATCATTGTCTTCGGATGTCAATAACAACTCGAGAATTCATTAGTAAACTTGGTACACTTCTTAAACGGTTTAAATAAAATTTCAAAAAAAAAAATATTTCAGTCATTTGTTTTTTTATGAAACGTTTGGCAAAAATTAACTTTGTTTATGGAACAAATTCACAAAACCTGGAGAATAATTGAGAACTACGTTACATTCGAGATAAAATTTTTGGGAAGGGCAACACGATGATACATATACTGAAATTTTAGTATCATGGGGGTGCGAGGTTTTAAAATTTTAAAAGCTTGGGTTATTTTAATGCAAGGAAACTACTAATAGAAAACTGCTGTTCTGTTAAACGCTTTAAACACTACATATATTGTTCGGTTCTTGCGAAATTTGCGTCTAGTGTTAGAAGAAACTGCTATGGAAGTTCACTGAAAAATGTGTAGTCATTTTATGAGAGCTACAATTGACGCGGCGAGTAAATTCCTTGTGACTACCACCTTTGTGTATTATGTGTTTTTGAGTGTTACATGTTAGTGTTTTTCTTGCGATAAGGGAGACAGTGTTTTAGTGGGAATTTTCGAAACTCTGCAAAAATCATTACGGCTTTAATAAAAACTGCAATATATATTTAATTCTGTAAAGTTCAACCGAAATTAAATAAGTACGTGCGTAAATAAAAACGTTGTTACATGAATACGTTAGCCCTGATTCGACTTACAAATGTTGCGGAAAAGAAGATTTAATTCATTTGAAAATAATTCCAACTCATTGTCTGCTGTATGACGGGCTTGGCAAATACAGTGCATCTTCTACTAGCAGCCCAATCAATAATGACTACGACACGCCAAAATTCGCTCTACGCTTGCATTTCAGGACGAAGCATTTAACCACTCACTGATGCTTTTTCGGTACGATGGGGAGAAAATTAAATTAATGTCTGACAGTTCAATGATTATCTCAGTCTGCGGTATGAACAAACATATTTGTATTCCTGTGGCATGTGAAGGGTAGATCAGAGAGTAAAGGCATTATCGTCTACATGCCAGGTTAATAAGAACCCAGGTCAAAATGCTGTGAAATGATTCTTTATGCAAAATAGGAAAGTAGGTAGTTCTTAAGGTCTTTTCTACAGCGAGATCTTCAGAGACGGATATTGGAGTTGAAACAAGTTGGAACAAGGAAGGAAATAAACTACGGATTAGTTAAGGAACAGCTTAAGCATTCACCTGGAACTATTTCGAAAAACCATGTTAAACCGAAATTAGGATGATCGGAACGAGAATCGAACCTGGAATCTCTCGATTGCAGTCCAGCGAGTTACCACTGCGTCTCTACGATTGGTGTTAAATGAAAATATTTTATTATACGACGTATGACCTACAGTCATTGAACAGATTCTTAAACTAATATTTAAAAACTACTTTTAACTGCTTTACATATAACAACTAATTACTCTATAAAGTTTTTTAATAGGCACAGATTTATTGGGTAACATCGCCCCATGGTATCTGTCTACAAAACACCTTCAGCTGTAGCTACGTAGTTTAAATGGGGAATTAGTGATAAAGAAATCCCTTTTCAATGCATCGATTTTATATATAACTCTTTCAAACAAAAAAAATTAACAACACACTCGGAAAATACTGCCAAGTTAAGAAATTTAAAAAAAATTGTTGATTTATATTTTTTTTGTAAAATATTATTATAATGTTAGATTTTAGAAAAAAATGTGTTAAACATAACAGTTGGCAATATTTATTAACGTGCTAGTATCCCTTAAGAAAATTCAGGTAGATTACATTTTGTTTGAATCAGTGTCTTTGAAATTGATGCATTGAGAAGGGATTTCTTTAACGTTGATTCTCCATTTACACTCTGGGGATACCAGCTTGGTAGGCGGCGTTCGTGAGTGCATTGCACCGTATTATTATCATACGAAACCTTAGAACTTTAGGCTCTAGTCCATTCATTGCAACTCACAGCACTCCCAACACTTTTGAAGCCCTGTTGAAGTTTTGCTGCTAGGGTATTCCTCCGCCCCAGGCAAACAACGCTTAACCGAGACTAGAAAATTACACCAATTGGAAAAAGCACCGCATTCGTGCGCACTCAGTGTAACAATATTTTTGAATAAGAACTATTGCCAACACGCCTATTTTATACCTGTGTTATCCATATTAAGAATAAACTAATTATTATAATATATAGATGAAATAAAAGTAAAGTTGAAATTAACTAAACAATAAGGTACTTTTATGTTAACACACGTACAAAATGTTTGTGATACATTACATATTTATAAAATAACTAAACACGTACGTGGGGTTATTTTTCATCAAAGGTTTGATTCAAAAAGTGTGAAGAGACCGCGAATAAACTATAGATATAATTTTTAGTGACTTATATAAATCATCACGTTTAAATTAACGAAAATTGTCGTAATGCAACACTCTCGGGCGAATGGTTCACGAGAAAAACAGCCTGCGATTTGTTGAATTTTCCAAGTAGCATTTTATTTTTGTAGGAAAAGGGAATTATGTTCTACCCAATACATTGTCACAAATCTTATATATGACTTCAAGAAACCAATATTCTGTTTAGGATTTGCTGTTNTACATTGTCACAAATCTTATATATGACTTCAAGAAACCAATATTCTGTTTAGGATTTGCTGTTTTATGACAATAATCATAACTAATATTATAAATGCGAAAGTGTGTTCGTTTGTTTGTTTATTTGTCCTCCTTTCACGTGGCAACGGAGCAACGGATCGACGTGATTTTTTTGTACAGAGATAGNGTTTGTTTGTTTATTTGTCCTCCTTTCACGTGGCAACGGAGCAACGGATCGACGTGATTTTTTTGTACAGAGATAGTTGGAGTGCTGAGAATTAACATAGGCTACATTTTATTCCAAAAATATATATCTTTCCCCCAGGAAAAATGTTTTAGTAAAAATAGCACTTAGGGTACAATACTGCGTCAATGTAAGTTGTTAGTGTGGGACGAAAGCAGAATGTCACACAAAAAAGCAATAGAGGCCCTAAACCGAACTCTACAGGNTGTAAGTTGTTAGTGTGGGACGAAAGCAGAATGTCACACAAAAAAGCAATAGAGGCCCTAAACCGAACTCTACAGCATATACGAAACAATACAGACATTATGGGAGGAATGGTTGTATTACTGGCTGGTGACTTCCGCCAAACTCTACCGGTGATTCAGAGGGGCACACCTTCAGATGAAATCAAAGCCTGGCT
The DNA here is from genome assembly GCA_002778355.1 of Clitarchus hookeri. Taxonomy (NCBI): domain Eukaryota; kingdom Metazoa; phylum Arthropoda; class Insecta; order Phasmatodea; family Phasmatidae; genus Clitarchus; species Clitarchus hookeri. Next base: position 17,860 of record NQII01011101.1, read on the forward strand.
CAAGTCGTCAAGCTTATGGACAAATGTAAAGAAATTCAGTTTGACGACAAGTATGAGAGTGCACATCTACAATGACGTTGATAAAGGACATTATGCTGATACACTATTAAAAATTGGAGATGGGTGGTTAGAAACGGATGCCGAGGGCTGAGCGTCACTAACGGGGTATTTTAGTAATTTGGTGCAGAGTGATATGGAACTGATTGCTAACGTTTACACAGATCTACAAAGAAATATAAATGACGACCAAAGGCTATGTAAAAGAGCGATTCTAGCACAAAAAAAAATGACATCGTTAGTGCTCTGTTCTGTGTTTATGATCAGTGTCTGTCTACTAACAAATGCCGTTATTTCTCCCTATACGTTTTTTATTATATCCACGCGAGCAACATTCAATGACGAAGTTTTTCACCTTGCACTCATTGAAATTGATGCAAGTGCAGATATTGTCAGGAAAAAGTATAAAAATCATGAACTTTATTTAAAAAAAAACCTAAACAATAATTTTGCAGTCCACGCGAGCGGAGCCGCGGGTACAGTTAGTTTACTATTTACTAGTAATTGTTAAATAGTAGTTGGATATTTGGATTTTCAGGGGCACTTACCTCCATAACCAATTATTTGAAGCTATAAGTAGTATTGTTATTCCTTTTAAATTTGCTTAAAAAATGATTCATAGCTTTTCTACGTGTAGTAAAGAAGTGTGTCTTGTATATATAATATTTAAAAAAATGATTACATTAAGTATCATCATACAAATACGTTAATTTGAAGGTATTTTGCTATTATTGAGCACAGTGGTTTTTCCTTGTTTCAAATTGTACTGAGTAAATACGCAAATCCTTAATTGTTTTATGTAATGGGGTTTTAAAATGATGAGAAATTGGTATGATAATAATTATACTGACATGCTACAAGAGGACGCCCACTAAGCTGGGGTTTTAAAAACACTATTAGACGCGAAAAGCCTACATGTTTAACAACTTCTCTCATTGCATTAATGGAAATGAGATCGTGGGTAACATACTTGTGGACAAATCGAGAAAAAATTTTACTTTTTACAACCCTACCCAAGATTCTCTAGTAATTTTTTTTTTATCAGATTGGAAATAATTTCCCATTTCTTGGAAACAAATAAAAATTTTCTCTTCGTAACACATTCTGTGTATTGTACACGAGGCTGTTAGAAAAGTTGGTGTGTGTCCCTTACAATGATCGAACCTGTGAATTTTAACTCACAACACGGACAAGGCAACCTGGCAACGAACGTTTTCCTATCTGGAAAATTCTTTCGCGTGGAACTGAACCGATAAAAATCGTTTATTCATGAAACACGTTCACACTGTTATGACAGTTGGCAGACAGTCTAGTACGGTGATGTCAAGAAGGGAGACGCAAATTGTGCCATAGAAATCTACACTGTGCATTTATGCTTCTGTTTACCGTCGACTCTTTTTGTTTTATTTATTATAGTTCGTGCAATGGCGCGAATAATGACCTGAATGTGTAATGAGAAAATTCGAATATTGCGACAAACAGTACCGCTGGACGTAGTTCTTTAAGTACTGCACACTGCTAAAAAAATAGTTTGAGTTTTCACTGTACACCACACGGTTTTGCACAAAAAAAACTTAGATTACGAGATATAGATGATTATGATGGTCTTTCAAACACAAATATCCTCTCCCAGTGTGCGTCATATGTGTAATACATTGTTTAATTTTAATAAGCTTATAAACGACCCTTTTTTTTGTCGGATGGTAATTTACAAGGGCTTACTTCTCTAAATGGCACTCGCATCTGTTGGTTGCCCGGGATTTGAACCTGCAAGATCGTAGACCGTAGACGCCTTAATCATCCAGTTATATTATATGTTTGTGAGAAGCATAACATTTAAACAAAAGTAATTAGCACGTTGCAATGAAATCTTTCACTCTCGAAATCGGGAAATTATTATTGCTACTATTACGGAAACATGATCTGCTGATGTTGTTAGTACGGAAGAGAGAAACACGAATATTATTCTTATTAAGTAGCCTGCGGGGTATTATGCTCCAGATGCAAGGGGGCCGGCATCACACACGCCAGCAAAGCAACCAATCTGTGAAGGTTACATGTATTTCGCTCCGGGGGCCGAGGTAGTGTAGCGGTTAGACTACTCGCCACCTATCAAGGTGAATCTGGTTCGATTCCCGGCGGGGCCACCCCCGGATTTTCGCATTTGGGAATCGTGCCAGACGATGCCGCTGGTTGGCGGGTTTTCTCTGGGATCTCCGTTTCCCTCACCCTTGCATTCCGGCACTGCTTCATAATGCCTCGCTTCACACTCGTCGGCTTTCGAGACCTCACTGTTAAGAACCGCCCAAACCTCTTCACTCAATCACTCGCTTCGCGCCTTGAGCCATGCGACTGAATATGAAGAATACTGTATTCATCAGGTCCAACTTCAAAAACGTGTACCAACCTTGGGATTCGATTTAGACTCTAAATCGAATCCCAAGGTTGGTACACGTTTTTTGAAGTTGGACCTGATGCATTATATCGTGGAAGAACGAAGACATTACAGAATTTCTCCAGTTTTTTAGGACCGAGTGCCCACACATGGTAAATCTGTAATCACATACTTATGCTCGTGGCACCTTCGTGCAGGCAGACAGGTAACCAGGCAATATATCTCCCCTTCTCTACTTTGAGAGGCGAACATACTCACTTCTCCTCTCCCCCTCCCCCCAATCGTGGTATAATGTATTCACGGTAACTTGAAGATTTTCTGAAGCCCTGCTAAAGATCTACTTTCAGGAAGCCGATTATGTATCCTTCCGCAGTATGTATACAAAACATTGCCATGTGACACTTGTCAAATGTTTTGTAAACAAACAGTGCCATTTGGGAACTGTCAAATATTTTGTTAACAGTGTCCATGTGGGAACTAACAAAATTTATTTTTGAAGAGAAACAATGGCATGTAAATCTTAACTGTCATATACTTTAATAAAATTCTCCAAATGTCTAAAAAAATGCTCATCAATTTAGCAAAATATTGTAATACATACAAAAAGGTAGATTGAAGTATATATATTGGAACTGTTAATTATATAATTTAATTAAAATTTACTTATTATATTAAGATTTATTTACATATTTGGTGTAAGGAAAAAGTTAAATTTTACATAATAAACTTTTGGAAGTAGCACTCAGGTTAAAGATTTCACTGTGATAAATGGGTACCATTTATCCTATTTTATCGCACATAAGTAGCACATTTTATTTTTAAAAAAATTATTGAAAACTCGGGGTGCGACTTATAAGTGAGAAAAATTCCTCCAGCCCCGCACTAACGTTTCATTTACTACGAATTCACGGCCCGCGGCTCGATTTCGAAACTCTTCAGCGAACAAAATCACTTTCATTTTGAAACCTGCGGTGTAGGTACATCGCATTTCCGTCAAGAAACTGTCTCACTTCACTGCCACAGCATCGAAACAACACTACGTGCTGCGCAAAGACGATATAAGAGAAATACGCGTAAGCCAACGCTAATGTGCTGCCATCTCTTACACTCCACAAAAAGCTTTCGAAAATAATCGATTATCGGTTATTGACCAAAAATCGATTCCTTTTCATTCCTTTAAAATATTTTTTTCTGTTAAGGATTGCGAAGGGAATTACGTAACGGAAATATTCAAATGCCTTTCTATATTTTGCA
>NQII01011101.1:23833-35417 GCA_002778355.1 Clitarchus hookeri
ACGGCGATCAGCCAAGCCTCTCCGACAATTCATGCTGGCGTGACGTACCCTGCTGCCTTCGCCACGGCTATGTTAACACTACTATAGTCCATACTGTATTAGAAGGCCACTTTCCGACAGGTCTGTGAAAGTAGCGCCACTGTTCACATCTGACTACATCTGACTACGTATCCTTCCGCCATAAACTGGTCCGTCAAGTCGGGGCTGTTTTTTTTTTATCAACACGCTGGCACCTAATACACTTGCCATTTTACTGTATGCTAATCAAATTTTAAGGTATTTTAAGACTGACATCTGTCTAAATAATAAGTAGGCTATACAAGTTAAAATTTCAAATGTTGCAAATAATTAAATATTTGCTAACTATTTTTGTAATTTGTCCGAGATAGTGAATTTGGGTTAACATTTGCGAGACGGTCTGTTTTACCTATTATCACACATTGGACGGTATAGCTAATTTATTCGAGTTGGAAATATGTGACGTGGAATAACGTTAGAATTGCTTAAAAACGATTCACGCGTATCTCACTTTCTACGGAAACAAGGAGATGGGTTTCGAGAGAACAATATGGCGTATAATTTACGTACACAAACGATTACCGGCCGAATATAAATTACTTTTAGTCTAAATCGTTGTACATTAAATATGTTACTTTAAAAATTATGCAGAGCTCGTGGAAAAATATAACTATTGGCATCTGTTTGTAAATTCGTTATATTTCGCGCAGGAAAGCGGTTCATTTCTGGCTGGTATTACCTCGCATAATATCCGAGAGATGGCGCGCATAGCACGTCACGGCAAAGTTTGAGCTGCTGTTTTTGGAAAACAGATAGCATATTTTATAAAGTTGATTGTTCTTATATTACGGACTCGAAATATATTTCAAATTCGTGTCGTTTCGTCAAATTATTAGAAAAAATAATTCAACAATATTATGCAATATTTCTATATGCTTTTCGAATTAATATCAAATACGTGTTGAAAGCGAGGTTGGAGAGGGACGATACGACGTGAAAAAGCTTTCTGAAGTTAGCACAACTTCAGAAAACGTTTCCGCGTCGTATCGTTCTATTGTACATTTTATTTTGAACACCTATACATAACTACATTATCACGAAGTTTAGTTTTTAACAGTTACAACCATGGTTTTGTGACCTTGTAAAATAAAATGTATTAAAAAATGTAAGAACTCTTTCTTATCAGCGTATTTTCTGCTTTTGTGATGCGCATTGGCAGCGCACTCAGAATAGCCAACGTAATTTTAAGTTTTGTTCGTTCGTGCAATAGCTGATACAGGATTTTGTAAATGGCACATTGTTGATTTCGTATACGTCAAGTTGCCACTCATTGACTGTCAGAAAGTGGCCTTCTTATACCGTATGGACCATATGTGCCTGGCGCTTGAGTTGCGTTTCGCAGTGTTCAAAATACACGCATTTTTTTATGATACGAAACTATTAAACGTGCGTCTGATGCGATGATCAACGAAAATAAAATGCACTTGAAACGAGGTCACGGAGACTATTTTTCAAGACAGCACAAGCAGTATTTCCGAGTTCTTCAACATAGCTGTGAACTGCTTATTCCCACTGCCGTATCACAAAATATACTAATCGGAAACACTCAACACTATTAGAGGTCGCAATTATCGCTCCCCTACTGCTGCGCCTCAAATGGCATATATACATAAGAGACTTAATGTCGGGTTTAAAGACTGCATCATCCTCGAGCAGGAAACTTCCACAACAGAATAACTGGTATGGTTTTTTTTTTAACGTAGTCTAGCACTAAAATTATGTTATCAAATTTCTAGGACAAAATTTTTATTCTAGTTTCCTACAATAAACTGTGAATATAGTATTTTTGAGGTTTCTTCGCACTTTTTTTATCTAACCTTTGAAAAATCACCTTATGTTTGACATGTTTTGTTATTTTTTAAATATCTCGTTTATCACAAGCGTTTTATACCTATGTTAACATATAAGTATCTTATTTTTTGTTAAATTGTAGTTTTACCTATATTCAGTTTATTAATTATACTATTTCATTTATAATAAAACATGAATAAAACAGTGAGAATATATCTGTGTTGGTAGTTAGTAAGAAATAGTTCTCATGCAAAATATTATTACATCTGAGTGTCCACGAATTCGGTGCGTTGTCCTTTGGTGTAGGTTTCTAAACTTAGTTAAGATTAGTTTGCACGAAGCGGAGGAATATCCTTGAAGTAGAACTTTAGCAGGGCTTCAGAAAAGTGTGAAGTAACCGTGAATGGATTATACAGTAATTGACAAAAATAAAAACTTTTTTATATATTGTATAGTAATCAACCATTCGTAAAAATATATTTCATGTCCAACACAGCGTACCGTTATTTGCTTAGAGACCGTAAGCATGTTTTCTAAAAATGCTATTGTACAATTCAAATGAACCAAAAGGCTTACAGTGAACTTGCCATTGTTCCAAATTACTGTTTACCGTTTACACTCTTTGAACTGCAGTAACAGAAAAACTTTTATAGTCATTGTGATGGTACTGCTTGTATTTGACGCTATAAGGACAACGTTGGGATACAAATTGCCGCCATCATTAGCCAAACATCGTCTGCAACGCTGTGGTACGTAACGATAGCAGCTGCGGTGTCAACGCGAGTGGATTCACAAGCGGACACAATCGCGTCTTTAGCGGCATCCAGCTTCCGTAGCTCTGTGGCGAGCACATTTTTCTATGCAGTTTCTCACAGATGAAAATCTAACGGCGTTAAATCTGAAGATCCGGGCAAGATACTCATCACTTCCTTGTCGGCCTATCCACTCCCCAGCAAATGTTTCATCCATGAGCGACCGTGCGCATCGATGGGAATGCAGCGGTGCACCACCCTGCTGGAAAAGCAATCGTCAACTGGGTAGAGTTGGTGAACAGCTTGAACCATGTTTTCCTGAAACGTAGTACGGTTACTGTCACCTACCTGTCACCGTACTATCAAAGAAGAATGTCCCCACAAATGTTTGGGCAGACATACCGCAACACACTGTTAACCCAAGAATGCTGACTGCTTGCTCTACTGCAGAGTTGGGGATTTTCATAGGCCGAGTAAAATCAGTTGTTGTGGTTGACAGTTCCATTTAATTAATATATTACATTAACGGACTAAACAAATACGTCAGTAAATTATTCATTGTTGCTGAACATTATTCACAACCCGCTTACGGAATTCGACACGCCTATTTGGGTCGTCTTCATCCATAGCGTTAAGATATGTGGGAATGTAGTGCCTCCACTTTACTTTATTTACAATTACGATGTACACTCTACTGACATCTGACCAAGCGCAGCTTGCCTTATGGACCCAGACTTCCCTGGGGAACGTGTGAAAGTGTGCAACGCAGCCCTCGCACTTCGTCCGTTGTCGTTTTCTTTCTGCCACACCGCCCTTTCTTCACATCACACACATTTCTGTCTTTCTGAAATTTGTCACGTAATCGTGCCAGTGTTACTCGTGGCAGTGGTGTAGTATCGAATTCTGTCCGTTGTCCCTGCACCTCAATCATGTTCTCTCATTTCCAGTAACACTTTAAATCCACTTTCACTTTTCGAAATAAACCCTTGTGACTTTAACCATTATCTTTACAATTGCTGTGCAGCCATTGTTTTAACACATCGTCTTGTTATATCTGCAACTGATATATAAAACAACAAAATAAGGATTGTAAATATCTTAAATTCCATACTGTAATATTAAGTAGCCCGTAATTAAATGCTCTGGGTGTCAAGCAGTCCACGAATTTACTGACTGCGACAGTATATAAAAATGCGTATACTCTGTTGCTCAAATTATAAATTATAAATTAGTTGATGTCATAGACAGAAAATGTTTTCTCTCCTTTTTTTTTTTTTTTTTTTTTGAGGTTTTGCTCACGTGAAAACCTTAACCAATTGTCCATAAATACTCAATGTCTTGAAAGCTGGGCCAAAATGTACGTCGAAACTAAACGGAACTAAACAATCTTGGAATGGCTTCTTACGTCACGTGTTTTCTGTTCATTTAAGAACCTTTGAAAAATGTTAGTTTTTGCGGATAACAAATAATTTAAACTCTTCTCGGACCCCTTAGGATGAATGATCACTGGATTTCTCTTTCGGGATGCCTATTTGACTATATGTTACAAGGTAACCTGTTTTCACGATGTTTCATAACTTCTCACAATAGTGTTTATGTTCGACGCCTTCTAAATTAGCTACGTCCAGGATATTATCCCACAGCCTAATAAATTCCTTCTTAATCATGACGTTTAAAATAAAGTTTAAGAACAGAAACATATCGTAACACACATTTATCCCGGCAAAGTAAGTTAAATTAAAGGTGTAAGTATTAATTTTACACTACGGATATTTATAAATGATTGAAAACCACGGGTTTGGTAAACAAAACCAGGCAATAATGTTATTACGTTTACTATCACGGCTGTTTTTCTCATTTCGTGTAGATTAAAACAATTTAATAAAGCTTTTACTGCACATCACAGCTAGAAAAACGCAAATTTCGGTTATACTGGTGACATGTAAAAATGTTATGAAAATATAAAAAAGTTATCCCATAAAACACTTTGATATTTAAAGTTAATTAAAATGTCATAAATAGACATAATTAAAAAAATTACCTTTCTGATGTAAATCACAGTTCCACTGCTACAGAAGAGCTTGTTAAAAAAAAAGGAAAATACGGTATTTGGAAAACAAATTTTACATGAATTTCGAACAGTGAAGTGCAAAAAATCAACACAAGCTTAAGTTATATCTTAGTTGAACGAACTGTGGCGTCATCAGTCCCACATTCTCTGAATCATATTTAGAAATTGCAAAGAAAAAAACTTTTTTCCCATTTATTTTATTTTATATTTACAGTATATAAAAACTTTGAAACAAAGTTATTAAAAAAATTATAAAATCAGTTTGTAATATGTACTAATAGATACGCTGTTCCAAATGTGTGTAAAAGCAAGTGATTTTTGTTTTGCAAACATAGGTTACTTGAGTGAGCGAGTGAAAAGTGAAGATATTTGGGAGGCACTTAACAGCGAGATCTTGAGAGCCAACTATGTTACTTGGTAAATCATACTTGTGTGTATCTTTACGAACAGATTTATTTTGTATAAATAAACAAGGCAAATCAGTTCTTGTAAAAGATACAATCTCAATAACACGCGTGTGTATTCCTTCGAACATGTATTTCGCCGTACGCTGACTTGCTTCCTTGAGAACTCGACAATGTTCGTATTCATGCAGTGTTTTTGGCGAAGACTGAGTGACTAGTGAAAGGTAGATGTGGCTTGACCTCGTGACTGAGAATCATGCATGTCCACGTCTTCAGCATACGTTCTACGTTTTCCAGCTTGAAAATCCCTGCACGTTTTGCATTCGGTACTTAAGCGGAAAAAAAGGAATCCGTGGAACACAGTCAACGAGTGAAAAAAAAAACTAGGAATGGGAGGAGAAATATAAATTGCTTCGGTATAAAAAAATGCGGTGAGATATTCCGCTGGAGTTGTACATCGCATATCCGAGTTTATCTTTTATTATTTTTTTGTATCTGCAGCTTCCGCAATGCTGAATTTAAATTGGATTTTGGGAGCACGATATTTTTGTTATCGTTATCCTATAGCTGCGAGAACACACAAGGGTGACCAGCGTTTTCGTTTGTGAAATACGTTCACGTTTCTGACTTATTCATATCTGAAACAAAATTGACAATTCAGCAGTGCTGCAAGTACGAAATACCAAACATGGCCTTTAAACACACAATTCACTCTAACGAATTACTGTATTTTGTTGTCCACCACAATAAAGCAAAACAATATATATATATATATATATATATATATATATANTTTACTGATCAAATTCACTGATTATAGCTTAGAGTGTAGCGGTTTTATATTTTTTAATATTTTAAAAACATTTTGGTGACTATATTTTTGCTACCGAATATCATAGTTTGGGTAAACTTGAAACATGTTTGGTATCTGAATCGTCCACGAAGAGCGCTGCCACAGTTACAGCAATGCATTTGTAATCTACACCCTAGCAAATGTTTTGTGATGTTAGCAATAGTGCAGTTTATTTACAACAAAACTACTAGATACTGATTACAAAAATAATTTTTAATAGTAAAATCAATATTAAATTTTTATTTAGAAACAGGAGAATTTTCCTTTACGTCATTTTTATTTCAAAAGATACAGAGAGTATTTTAACAGAATATTTTGTTGTGACGTAGTAAATTCAATGTGATACCTATCTAAAGTAACATATTATTTCTAAGAATACCACTTAGAACTACGTCTGGTACCCAGATAAAAAGAAGAATCCAAGTTACGATGCTAAGGCACTGGTTTAAAATTTCTACGGTAACATAAATCTGTGTGTTGTGACTTTTGGTGCTCAAATGGAACGATGTAACTGAAAAACTACAAGAACTTAACGTGTATTTATTCGTTGTCTGGGTTGACTGAAATATAAAACATTAATTTAATAAACGTGTGTGAAATTTTAAGCTTATTTTTAGTGCAGTGTTTATGACGATCCTCAGTTAACATCGGTTGCAATATAAGATAATTCAGATGCAGAAATTAAAAATAAAATGCTGATACGTGCTGAAACGTCGGCCATAAACTCAGAGACTGTAGGAAAACCTGCACGTATCTCTGTGCTATGCTTTGACGTTCTCCCCCTCCCTTCCCCAAGCTCGCGCATCGAGCGGAAAATGTTGTTCTCAGAATTCAATATCGGGCAGCACCATAACACTCTCGCGCTGTTCCCTTTACCTTCTCACTCCACGCCCATTCCCCAATATTGCATTTTTATCTCCCTTCCCCTGCCCCTCCCGTCCCGAACCATCCTCTTTAGTAATTTTTAAAGTGCTGCCAAGGTTCGCTGTCCGCGAAATTTGCTTACAGCGCTCGTTTCCTGCTTCGAAAAATAAACCGGTGGCCTACATTTCTAACATTGTGGTTAGCAACCATGGTGTACGATGTTTTCGAAAAGAAAATCTCTCATGAGCTCATCAAACGACTCCCATTTAATATGTGAAAGTAGAGCTTAGCAGCAGTAAGGCTTACTCTCCGACATGACCCGAATTAACTGACACGCAAGCCAAGGTGGGACTAGAAAACACGCCCTCAATTGATAGAAACGCGCTTTCGTACATACCTCAAATTCCCACCTGACATAGTGATTTGTCAATTTTAGTTTCAATGATACTATAATGTTCTTTTATTGGCTATCTGAAATTCGCGGAGCGCACAAACGCAGGTGTTTTAAGAGTGATTTTACAGCGCTAGAACTAGCACTCGTAAGCTATAGATGAGCACATTCGATCTTAGCGCGAACCTATTAGAACAAAAATTTAAACGTGGATTATTTAGGACAGAAATGTACTAATTTAGTATTTGTATGAAGTGTCTTCAGATGTTGGATGTTAAAAAAAAAAACCGGAAAAACTCACGGTGTTGTTGCACGCATCTTGTTGTAAATCCTTTACTAACTACAAAAATACTGTCAGTGGCGATACAAGACGTAATCTACATACCTGAATGAATGGCGCTTGATGCTCGTATGTGTTTTTTAAGATTAAATGAACCGTTTAAACGATTTCTCTACCTTTTAAAATGTTCGCGATTTACTCTTGCAAGTAAAAACCGGCAAATTTACTGCAATACTGTTTATTGACTTGTATTGAGAAGTATTACAAAGATACTCGCAAAACACAGCCAATTCCCTAGTTCTAGTATGTCTTCGAATGCGGGTATGCTGATATTTCTTTAGTTTTATCTATGTTTTCAAATCCATTTGTATCTTTTATTTAAAGAAGCTGCCCAGTCTACCTGAAATTGGTGCATGTAATGCTATTTCCTACATTTTCGAGTAAATTAGTATTTAAAATGTGATTAGCCAGTAAACAACAGTTTCTCAATTATGTATGTTGGAGATCACTACGTTTAGGAAAATTTAAAATTGATAAGAATTTTCGTAGCAGTTTTCTAAATCATTTTTTTTCTTATAATGTTTAGAATTTTTTTCTTTTAAATAGTTTTTTAGGGAGGCTAATTTGAATTGGATCGTGTCTGTCTGTGACGCTGTTACTAACTAAAATGTGTTTTCAACTGGCATTAATTTTCCAAACACGTATGTTCTACATCTACCGAATTCATCATTTAAGATTTATTTTTAATTTTTTTATTTTTTTTTATTTTTAGTTAAAGTGTACTTACAAAATCCCGAGAAAGAGTACGAAAACAGACGATTCACCAAAACTCTGAGAAATAGTCATTTCTATACAAAATTTAGTCAAAAATATACCTAATTTTTTTATGTTGTGTTTGAATTGATGCCTTGTGACTGAAGTAAAACGATTTATACAGAAAAAAAGACTTACTATTATAGTATTATAGATGCTCTTTTTGTGAATGTGTAAACAATGACTAAATCAATTTTCCAGGCTTGTCGAATAATATATCAATAGAATTAATTAATGGATATATATCCCATTTACGTAACTATTCGTGTATCTCAGTACTTTTGCGCTCTTCATATCTCAATTTTAATTAACCTATGTATGGAGAACACGTCATCGTATATATGCAGACACTTGTATATAACTGACAATGTAATGCGCTGTTAAAAGAAATAGTATTTTTTTTCTCAGAAACTATAACAAAGTGAGAATACGTGGTAAGAAAAACATAGCTGCTTTCAAATATTTACCATTTTACACTTTTACTTTACGTATGACACGTGATCAAAAAACAATCACAGCCAAAGTTGGCACAAAAAAATTTTTATTTCCAAACTCATTTTCTAAAGAGCTCACTGAGCGAACGGACACGCCCACTTCAAAGGAACCGTTACGTTACTCCATTTCTTCTCTGTGTACTGGTGTACTCTGTATCACGGCTTTCAAGTCTCGTCAGTTCATACTGATACAACCATAATAATATGGTTGAGTTAAAAGAAATTTATTTCTAATTAAAATATTTAGAACTGTGAACTTTGTTGAAATCTTTTGCTGTATATAAACACATATACGAATATAAACACACGTCAAATTATATACAAGACGCATATTATCGTCTGAAAGTACTATACAAGTTCAAGAACATACTCTCCGCAGATTTCAAAGAAAAACGTTTGTGACCTGTTCCCACATAGCACAGAAACTACACCGGATATCCTAATTATATCCACAATATATAAAAATCATCTAAGTCCTACAACGAATCTCTAACTGATATATACTACTGAATATCCTTTGGATATTCAGTAGTATATATCAGTTAGTACTACTTACTGGATATCCATTAGATTTTGCAAAACCACCAATTGCCATTACTTAGGTAAGTGGCTACATATAAAGATGTATATAGGGCATCCAGGATATTTATATCACATTTTGGATATTGGGTGGACATTTGGATAACTTTTGGTAGTTTTTATTGTAACTTTGCTAATCTTGGTATTTCCTTGGATATCCTGAAAGTCATAGAGTGACATCTGTCAGATATTCTTTGTATGTCTCTGTTCTATATGGGTAAGTGCTATCGACTTTTAGTTACTGCGTTGGTATTTTCAATTATTTAAATAAAACACTGGTTAAGTATGGACTGCAGAAGTTTTTGCAGTTATATTACTGAAATGAAGNATTATTTAAATAAAACACTGGTTAAGTATGGACTGCAGAAGTTTTTGCAGTTATATTACTGAAATGAAGACGCTGATATTGACGAATGAACCCTCAAACTGTGCGTAATTTTTGGGGAAAAAAGTAATTCAGCATACGAAATACCATCAACTCAACGCCAAAAACTGAAGAAAATTTGTAATTTCGCGTCACACAACCTCTTCTTATAAAAATTATTTAGATTTTGTTCCTCTACCATATGGAAGGATATGTCAGAGTAACTTAAAAACACACAATTGTTTTAAGTTTTTAGATTAAAATACAATTCCACTGTAATGACAGCAAAGCTCACCGAATTATTAGACTGAAGGGATATTTTCACTAATATAGGGTTACTCTATACAGTATGTTCCCAAAAGTATGTGGGAAGTGATCGGAGAGTGGATAGTAAATCCCAAAACAACAGAAAGTTATATTAACATATGTCCTAGTGTCAATAGTTTCCGAGTTATAGACATTGCAATGTTGCCCTGGATATTCCAGTTCGAGTAGCTGTAGCCATATTCGCATACCAGCAGCGATAGTTCACTCTACAATAAGTACTTAAAATGTCCGCCTTGTGCCCGAAAGCACGCATGATATCACCACATAATTGATTGTTTGAAACGTTTAGATACTCTAGGAATTGCACGTATCTGCTGGCAACTTTGTTCCTCCTCTCTGGCGAAGCACTGTTATGCCCGGAACTGAAGTTGCACAAACAATGGCCTTGAGATTCCCCCCCCTTTTTTTTGAGATTGAGATCCGGAGAGCGTGCAGGTGGGGAGATTGATCCTGCAAGGTCTATCCACCTATGAGAGACAGGTAATAACACTCACACCATTCCAGTTGATCACCTTCGCAGGCCCACCTCGTGAAAGACCGAGCGTTGCCAATACTTGTGGTACAATGTTGGAAGGTCTGTAACTCGGAAACTATCGACTAAAGGATATATGTTCATAAGGACATTGCATGCTGTTGTGGGGTGTACTATCCACTCTCAAATTACTTCCCACGTAATTCGGAAAATTCTGTATATATTTTTTATTTGTACTTAATTTTTGTTTATCAAACAGTTTTCTACTGATATTTCGTTGTTTTATTACGATTGTGGTTAAACAGAGTTAACTTGGCCCATGTCATAATTTTTGTATTTATATATTATTCCTTATCTGTATATTGAGAAAGTAAACTACAGTTAATTCTATTTTTTGCAATAAAACTTCATTGTAGTTTCATAGATGAGTTATTAATTATTAGGTTGTAACCCTTGTTTAACACGCACATTTGTAAACCACTAAGTTGCTGAATATGTCGTGTCTAAATAAATAAATAGAAAATGAATATATACATATAAACACATATATCAACAACAAATTTATATGTATGCGTGTACTTAATCATTAATTATAAATATATATACAGGTTGTTCGGAAACTAAACGCCCAATCTGCGGGAGATGATTCCTTACGAAAAATTAAGTTGAAAATATAGCAGACACCATATACCTTAACAGAATATTAAAGCATATATGAGCCTGTGAAAATCGGGTTTTGAAAACGTATGTTCGCTGGAGGCCTTATATTTTCTGCCAGCAGTAGGGATAGCAGCGATTTACCCACAGCACGTCCCACACGATTTAATGGGACACGCCCATTCGGCGCGCTACGGAGCGTGTACTAGTGGAGGGCATGTCGTAGATATGCTGATGTATAGCTTTCTCAAACCGAACAGTACACACAGACAGAGGACGGCCAGCATTACGCATGTGTCTCTGCAACATAGGAAGCATGAGTCACCTTTTTCCTGCGGACTTTGTAGTCGTTGTACAAGGCATTCGGCAAAAATACGTTTTCAAAGCCCAATAT
>NQII01011102.1:0-12721 GCA_002778355.1 Clitarchus hookeri
CAGCCTCTCGGTGAGGAAATTATTTTGTGACGCTATATTTAATACTCGTATGCAAGGCAAATTGAGTGTAGGGGTTCTTCTGCGCATCAAAGACAAACTT
The DNA here is from genome assembly GCA_002778355.1 of Clitarchus hookeri. Classification (NCBI taxonomy): domain Eukaryota; kingdom Metazoa; phylum Arthropoda; class Insecta; order Phasmatodea; family Phasmatidae; genus Clitarchus; species Clitarchus hookeri. The sequence continues at coordinate 101 of NQII01011102.1, forward strand.
TAGGATATTTGACCTACTTACACACGTAACTGCGAGGTTCTTTCTATGTAGTAATTGGTTTGACGGAAGTTTCTTTTCTTGCAGGCTTCCAGAGTGTTACAGAAAAAGCAGCTGTACAAAAATACTTCTTAAAACTTCAAAAAATTAATGAGGGAAAAACAACAAATCTACAGGAATAGGTTATTTAGTCTGGTTTCACAGAGTCACTAAAAGGTTTCCCTTTAAAAAAAACTATGGCCAACAGATAATTGCAAAAATATGATTGAATATGTTTGTGGGCGTATAAACTTCCGTAGAACGAGTTTGTTATAACTGATTGTATCTAAGACACGGGAGTTTGAAGACTTATAGTTTATGAATTTGAGAGATTTTTTTCCAAATATTTTACACTCCTGGGTTGCGACTACTTTCGAACAACCAACTGAGATAAAAAAAACACTGGACAGTAACTAATAACACGCGCCGTAATTGAGGAAGACAGAAACCTGCTATTTTAACATGAAGTAGACAAGATCTCTCCTAGATAATCGCTAAAATGTGTTGGCGTTTGTGTAAAATATATTACACCTGCTAAAATATAGTTTGTACTTAAATTTGCATAATAAATTTTTAATTTTTTCCACAGTCCCTGATAATAACGTTACTGGATTTGTTAAGAAAAATTCAAATAAACACAGCTTTCCAGAATTTTATTTAGCAACATTTTAACATAGCCGAAAATAATGTTACTTTAAGATGTTTTAAAATCCGGAAATATACTCATTAAAAATAATGTACATGCCAAAGTTGTATTTGTGTATGTAGGTGGCGGCAATACATTTTATTATACGTTTCCACCAATTAAATTATAGTTTAGGGTCATCACTCAAAACTTCGTCATTGACATGCTGCACACATATAGATGGATGCATGACGATACAGCAATTATACGTCAGTGATACGCAGTTTTACGCGAGTGCCTAATTAAAGCCCTACAAAATGCTCACGGGAATATATATGTATATATATATATTTATATGAGGTCAGTACGCAAGACATTGAACCCTCTTAACCCTGTTGCCGCAATTGTTGTTTAAACCTAGATGTAATTATGTTCCAAAGTCATTAAAAAAATAGTTATATCTATTTAACGTTAAATAACACAAAAATGGTTTTTGAAATGCCAGATTCAGATTATTAATCGTGATAATAATTTTAATACATACAAATGTTTTTCTCAAATTACATCACCAAATATTTCTGTTCAGAATTAAACTGGTGCAATCCTTGTTTTAAACTACTAAAAAGGTACTTAAAATCTTAAAACGAATTCTCCAATTTCCTATACACAAAGGGAAAAAAAATTGCACAATAAAAATGTATAAAAATAGAGACGGTCTACGTATATATAGTTTTGTTCAGAAATTTAGCCCATTCAGCGAAATAAGGTGTTGAAAATCTAACTAATGGATGAAGACATGATTTACGGTCGAATAGAACGGTTATAAAAACTAATGCCAGGTGAGTTTACCGTACGTTACGGATATTTCCGTACAAAATTACAATTTATTATCGCATTTATTATACATTTCCAGGATTTTGATTAAATGGCGTTTATATACGAGCATGTTAATGAATTGTTTATTTAAATCTACTGAAAAGTTCAGGATTTTTTGCCATAGAACAGGAACTAATGGGCACGAAACAGCTTCTAAATTAATTTTAATTTTTTCTTACAGTAAGAGCTAGGAAAGATTATTTCGCTCAAATGTTTTATCTAGATGGTTACTTAATACTCCATGTAAACTTGCTTTCTAAGTAATTGTACATCCTAAAGAACCAGTACGAATATCAGACATCATGCATAGGGATATAAAACACGGAGGCAAAGAACACATAGATTCTACTTGTACCAGGAAGTGAGCGGAACTTTAAAGCTGAACAGTTCAATTTAATCCTACTTGTACCTGGAAGCCAACGTATAAAAAACAAAATTTGGCGGCACTAGTTAATGGGTTTAGCCAAAATTATGAGAAAATTATTAGTGATGAATTTTTGCCGAGCTGTTTGTTACGCCGTAAAACTACACATTTCACACAGAGAAAAGAACATGGCTGTAGGGACCAAATTTCTTTATCCACGACCCATTAAGACTGTAAGTATAAAGAGAGCAATCAAGTGGGTTGTTGGTAGAGTCGAAATATTGTTGACGCAGATAAAAATAGCAACAGAACTGTCTGCTGTGGCCTGTCCGTGATTGTATCACCAACTATACATACAGTTCCTCCAACAGAGCAACCTGTTCTTGCTACAGAGCAGATTTTGCCTTTGGTAGAATCGGTTCAGCAACATTTCGATTGGACTGTAAAAACTTAACGTAATATTCTAAGGCAGAAACCGAAGGTTGCTGCTACCCTGAAATCCCAGTTGAGTTGAGTTAAAAGAATTGGGCGTCTCTTAACAACGGGGTCTTGAGAGTCTATGAGTGTGAAATGAGGTGAGAATGGAGCGGGGAAACGGGATATGCCCGAGAAAACCTGCTGACCATCGGCACCGTCCGGCACGATTCCCACTTGCGTAAATCCTGGAGTTACTCAGCCGTGGATTGAAGCCGGTTCGCCTTGGTGGGAGGCGAGCAGTCTAACAGCTCAGCCACCGCGGCCTCCTTGAAATCAGATCACAGAATTGTCCGTTGTCACTCCTCTGCTGATTCTATGCAGTGCATATCGGCTCAAGAAACATGTTTAGTTAAAAGTTAAGTATAGGAGTATTGTCCGTCACCACGTGTTGTTAAATTATTGTAAAAGTATTACGCTTGGCGACAGTTAACAAGAATATGCTAACTTCGATAAAACATGTCCTTGTGACCTCTTTAAATTTTTATTTCGGCCGAAAAAAACGCTTATTTTAGACTGCCGAGCGGCGCACTGGCGTCAGTGGGCGACAGAACCAGAACTTCGCTCCGTAGGGAAGAAATCCCGAGGAGGTGCCCCTGGCGATGGAATACACAGCGGATAACGAACTGCTACTGCAAGGCGAGCAGCAGGTTTGCGGAGAGAAGGCCGGGTTGTATGACGATAACGAACTTTGGCGGGTTTGTGGAGTGTGTGCGGGGCGGAGAGGGGACCCCTCTACCACCCCTTCCCCTTTTGGATTAGGATAACGAACTTCGTATGCATCTGGCATTCCCCTTGGGTGGCTGGGGCACCACTTCCTTCGGAGGCAAAATGGAGACGGCCCAAAAACAGAAGCGCAAGAAGCTTGTTTGCGGTCTAGAAGCCCGTGCCCGATAACTGGGCGCAGGGATTTAGGAGCGCTTCCAAGCATCTCGCAGATAATGTGGTACCACAAAAAAAAAAAAATCAACTGGATACAACAAGGGCGTGTTCTGACTATCTAGACATCCACTAAGTTATACTCTAAGAAAATATTCGTAAAATTACCATATCAATGTACACGAATAGTGATAAAGTTCGAATGATAAACTATTTTCCCATACACCAATGGTTACCGTTCCTACATTCGCTCACGAAACAGTCAAATGCGTAGTGAAGTCCCCAACTTTGTATAGTGACAAAACTCAACATTCCTATATTTGCAGTCTGACATTTACTATCGCTTTATACTGTATAATAGGTACATAAAGAAGGAAGATTTTAAGGCACTGCACAATGTTAGTGGTTATAATTTGAATATCATGCAATTACATTATTGGCTTAGAAAGACAAGAAGAATCAGTTTGCTTGATCCTTTTGTAGTAAGGCATAAACTATACAATAAGTTCATTCTAGAAGCCTACTACGAGTATGCCCGCTCGAAGAAAGAACTGAAAAACAGGCATTACTGTTTACGAAGTTTACCAGAAAAAAATTTTAATTTAGTATAATAAAAATTAAAACTGCACGTGTCAAAAAATGAAACAGTTCAATTAAATCTACACACAAAACGAATATAGCCGAATAACTCGATTGTAGAACGTACAGATAAAAACACCAACTCGTTATGTGAAGGACAGATGAAGCCTTTGCCTTAATCTCCGTCATGTCATTTCACGTCAAAAATGTTTCAAAATGAGTGTAGTACTGAACCGCAGTAATAAAGCTCAAAGTTTACACAAATCAACACAGAAATACGTCACACAAAACTGTCACAAACACAGTAGAATACCTTTAAAGTGATTCTCATAAAAAACATCCTAGACAGCATACTTTAATATAATTAACTATATATGTTTACAACGAAGGAGGCTGAACGCAATAAGATATTATAATGAATCTTCCCCAGCAAGCATACAAATATGGTACAAATTTGACGTAAGTCTGGAAAGGTCCAGAACTACGTGAGCACAAATGCACTAGCGTAAGAGCAAGATAGACGTAAGGGGAACGCGCTCGCAATGGGCAATCACATGTGTAAACTGTTGCATTCAGGACTGTGCACGAAATGCCAGGACACGTAAAAGACGGAGCCGAAATCCCACAAGGAACGAAAGGCTATTTCCTATGAGAGGTTAACAAACTGGAATATATTCAGCCACGACTGGTTGAACACAAGCAAATGGTTGATGGCAAACATATTCATTTATTCAAAGGGGACATCCACAGGCGAGGTCACTTAGATTTGGGCTTAAAAGTTCTGCGTTTGGATATGAGTGTAAGTGAATTTTGAAATAAATTGGCTGAGTTTATTGTGGAATGCCCTCCACCCCCTGCCAATCGTCATGTCATTGCTGGAGGTATTCTGACATTGTGGGTGATATGGTCACCAAAAGGTTCATTAATTTACATTTGTACATAATATTGTTGTTCAACTTGTATACATTACGTATAAGATGTACCCCCCTCCCCCCCCCAATTAAATAATTGTAAACCACATATATTTTGCATAATGGCATGTCAGAACCAAAATTTTTGTGTTTTTCGGAATTACAAATAATAAAAACCTAAATCACTTTGCAAAATAAGATAAGTCACACTGAAAGATGATACCATTAAGTTACATCAAGAAATTTTTGTAATCACGCTATAAAATATTTTAGCATACTTTTTTTTAATTTCTCAATATAAGGAATGCTTGGCATATTTTTTATTTGTAGCAGTCTACGATCTTTTGTAAAATAAATTTTGCTAGACATACCGTTAACAGGATAATGACATGACATTTCAGTAAGTCCTGTTCAGTTTTATTTATTGTTTTAGTTTATGTTTACACCCTAAAACACTAAAATCTTGGTTTTGAAATGCCATAACGAGATTTAATTTTATATACAAGGTAAGAGTAGTGTACTTACAAATAATGTCTACAGTTCGACGGCGTTTCGTACAAATATACACTTATGAGTAGCTGAATTAAAGGCACCTGTTATGTTGGTGAAATGGCACTGCGGTCGCCTCGTCGAATGAAATAATGCCCAGGCTCACATGGCTGGGATGTCACCAGCCCTTACTTATACTGACAATACGAGAAACAGTCGATAACAGAATGGAGAAGTAATTTGAGTAGTAGGAAAAGGCGTTTTCTGTGTCAACTTGTTGCTGACTACGGGCGTGCAGACGAGCCAGCTGCCATCTTGGATTTCCCTTTCTCCCCTTCGGAATTTCCCTCGCGTTAGGCTGACAGTGCTTATTTGATATTAACGCGTACGTGTTTTAATGTAATCTACAACTATATGTGTCTTGTTATCAATGCAATTGATTTACTCCTTTATTTTTAATTATATGGATGGTTGTTAAGCCATGCTAGCCATGACTCGGGCTTTTGTTATGAATTTGGTTTTTGTATCTTAAGCGGTTCGGAAATTACAGCCAACTATGCTTACAAGTGGGCTTAAGACGTACTTGATGCACGCGCAGTGCGACTCTCAGCTAGCATGTGTAGGCAGGCTTCGCTCCATGTCGCGCAGGTGGAATAACAGAGAATGAGACTCGTCCCTCGCCAGGATTACAGGTGAAAGAGTACGGGCACGGAGGAGAGAAACTGGAAAGAATGAGATAAGTTGCATGACAGGGCAATGAAATCTAACATTATTCAGACAAGATGGGTGGTACTGGCATGCAATGACAGAGCGTGAATGATAGGGTCACTCCTTCACTACTCACTCCTCATTCATAAAAAGGAGTCAACCAAAATTGAGGATCATGCTATTTTTGGACTGAGTGGCACATAAAATATTTGGTACGAAGGAAAATTCGAAAAATTGTAGACGTTTTTAAGGGAAAAAGAGAACTTTCTAGGGAAAAAGGGAAATCTTAGATGGCCGCCGGCTAGTCCGAGCGTCTGCAGTCAGCAGCTAGTTGACTCTTAAACCCCCTTTTACTACTACTAACATGATTTTAGAGCACCTTATCGCTGTTAGATTTGTGAGCCACTCAATCTAAAAAGTCGTGAAGGCACTGGGATTTTTTCGGGCCACTGTGTCAGGAGTGTACTACGATGATATGGGTCGCTGTAAGCTAGATCAGTTGGTAACAACGGGTAGACATGCAAAATTGCAGCATATTACTCACCATTTCAATGGTGGACTACAACGACCAGTGATCAGCTATATCATCCGAAACCATCTCCTATCTAAGGGGTACAGAAGCAGTCGCCCCACTAGTCTAGCTCTTCCTACCATACCTCACAAGGCTCGACGATTAACGTGGGAGCGGGAACACGCCATTAGACACTACGCATTGGAAAAAGGCGCCTAGATGAANCGCCATTAGACACTACGCATTGGAAAAAGGCGACTAGATGGATGAGTCGAGGTACATGTTGGTACACACCGGTGGCAATGTACGAGTGCGCCACCAAGCACATAAATAGCTCGATCCCTCTTGTCAGCAGGGTACAATTCAGTCCTGTGGTGGCATCCTCGTATGGAAACTGTTCACGTGCGATGAAATGGATTCCCTGGTACATGTCACATCGTCCCTCACCAGCGAACTTAACAGGGATCTACTGGCAGATCATGTGAACCCATTGCAGCACCTACAGCACCCTGCCAGAGACCTGTATTACTGCAAGGCAGAGCACCGGTCTACAGCTCGCGAATCGTGGCCGAGTGGTTTGATGAAGACTCCACGGACTTGGGATTCTTGCCTGGCCCTTGAGGTCACCTGACCTCAGTCCTATCGGACACATTTGGGATGCTATCGAGAGGGATGTGCGCGTTCGATCGATCTGCGTGCATTGTGCGAGGCTGTGAAGCGGCCATGGATCAATATGGCTCCCGACTGCTTCCGATGCCTTGTGGAGTCCACGCCATTCCGCATCACCGCCATCATCAAGGATATGAGGTAGGTATCTCTAATTCAGTTACTCATGAGTGTTAAACAATAAATTTTTTGGAATAGGCATAACGTTCTTCTGGAAAAATTTAACATGTAACGCAGAACCCAAACTAAACAGCTGATATCAATACAAGTAGATTTCAAAAGAGATTGAAGTTCAGCAATACACACGCTTTCACGTAGCCAATGAGTACTAGCATATAAGCTCACAAGTTCTTAGCAGGCGAAAAACAAGCAAATTGCGCAAATTAAGAGGCGAAAGAGAAGTAAACGGCAATAAATTTCAAAACTCGTGCGTTGCCGGCTACAAACTTGCGAGTCACGACCACTTCACTTTCACGTTATTTAACACAGCACTTATTTCAGTTATGTAATTGTAATAAAGGCGAATTTTTTACTATCAGGAGGGCCAGACCGTGTATCGAACTCCGGTCTTCCCGAATGCGAGTCCAATGAGGTACCACTGCGTCACCCCGTTCGGTGGAACGGATGATATAAAGGGCAGTCATGTGTTGAGCCCGGTAACCATATAAAAAAAATCTCTCAGCGGGTTTGCTCCTTGTATAGTGTTATTGCCACTGGTATGAACACTAGAACGGGCTGTCGTGGCAATCGTGCTTGGCGGGTTGCCAGAGCGATGGACCCGCAGGCGGTGACGACGGCGTGGCCGCCGCACCGCTCTTGTCCCCTAGGCGTCGTAACGGGGCACGGTCGACCCCGGGCGCCTTGTTAGCGACCGACAGCTCGGGAGGGGGCGATTCAGAACAGTGGCCGGTGGTAACCGCGCCTCGGGGACCTTCCACCTCCGTCAGATAACGCCCGTCGCCAACGGACGTCCCGCCGCACTCTTCCGATCACACCCACACCATACCACCCCATTGATAAGAACACAGGGACGATATCACGTGGCGGTTCCTTTGATATGGGCGCGCCCATTCTCTGATTGGCTGCGCGAGGCTCCGAGAACTGCCATTGCATGCTGCGGAATGTTCCTTATTGGTTCGGCTGTGACCGAGTGAAAAGGTTTGGGAGGCTCTTAACAAAGAGGTCTTGAGAGCCGATGAGAGCGAAGCGAGGTGAGTATGGAGCAGCACCTGAATGTGAAGGCGGGGGAAACGGAAGACCCTGTCCGGCACGATTCCCACGTACGAAAATCCGGGAGCGATCCCGCCTAGGTGGGAGTCGACTAGTCTGAACACTACATCACCGTGGCCCCTGTTCGGCTGTTGTTCGGCAGGTGGGTTACGAGGCGCTGATTGGCGACTGTCTTTCCAAAATGTTGCTGGTCAATGACGCCACTTTGCTGGTGTGTGCGGCTGGAGTTCCCGGTATAAGTGGTTGTTTCACCTCTGCATTCTTCAGTACTCTGCACCGTTGTGTCGTTTTCGCGNAAAACAAGCAAATTGCGCAAATTAAGAGGCGAAAGAGAAGTAAACTACAATAAATTAAAAAACTCGTGCGTTGCCGGCTACAAACTTGCGAGTCACGACCACTTCACTTTCACGTTATTTCACACAGCACTTATTTCAGTTATGTAATTGTAATAAAGACGAATTTTATTTTTATCAGGATGCCCGTACCGTGTATCGAACTCCGGTCTTCCCGAATGTGAGTCCAATGAGGTACTACTGCGCCACCCCGCTCGGTGGAACGGATGATATAAAGGGCGGTCATGTGTTGAGCCCGGTAACTATATAAAAAAAATCTCTCAGCGGGTTTGCTCCTTGTATGGTGTTATTGCCACTGGAATGAACACTAGAACGGGCTGTCGTGGCGATCGTGTTTGGCGGGTTGCCAGAGCGATGGACCCGCAGGCGGTGACGACGGCGTGGCCGCCGCACCGCTCTTGTCCCCTAGGCGTCGTAACGGGGCACGGTCGACCCCGGGCGCCTTGTTAGCGACCGACAGCTCGGGAGGGGGCGATTCAGAACAGTGGCCGGTGGTAACCGCGCCTCGGGGACCTTCCACCTCCGTCAGATAACGCCCGTCGCCAACGGACGTCCCGCCGCACTCTTTTGATCACACCCACCTCATACCACCTCATGGATTAGAACACAGGGACGACATTACGTAGCGGTTCCTTTGATATGCGCGCGCCCATTCTCTGATTGGCTGCGCGAGGCTCCGAGAACGGCCATTGCATGCTGCGGGATGTTCCTTATTGGTTCGGCTGTGACCGAGTGAAAAGGTTTGGGAGGCTCTTAACAAAGAGGTCTTGAGAGCCGATGAGAGCGAAGCGAGGTGAGTATGGAGCAGCACCTGAATGTGAAGGCGGGGGAAACGGAAGACCCTGTCCGGCACGATTCCCACGTACGAAAATCCGGGAGCGATCCCGCCTAGGTGGGAGTCGAGTAGTCTGAACACTACATCACCGTGGCCCCTGTTCGGCTGTTGTTCGGCAGGTGGGTTACGAGGCGCTGATTGGCGACTGTCTTTCCAAAATGTTGCTGGTCAATGACGCCACTTTGCTGGTGTGTGCGGCTGGAGTTCCCGGTATAAGTGGTTGTTTCACCTCTGCATTCTTCAGTACTCTGCACCGTTGTGTCGTCTTCGCGAACCCGGCAATAAGCTGTACGGCACCTATTTACGCGCTCCATGAACTGGTGGCCTATTGATCTTCACAGCGCTCTGTAAACCCTAAGGTTGTTCGACGGTCATAATCTCGAAGACTCACACGGTGTTATGGGCGTTATGATCGTTTCCAGTCTCGCCCACGACGTGACTCAACGTTTACCCCGTTCACTCGCCGGGGCCACGATCCAGGACGTGTGGTGCATGAAGGCAACTTAGGCGGAAGCTGTGCACAGCAAGGAATCTGTGTCCAGTTTTCTGAGCGTCTCCGTCACGGCTGATTTGATCAGCGAAAGTCTCTACTCCTATCGTTTATTAATGGTAAATTATTACTACACTGATCGCGCTGCACGTTGTTCTCAGGCAGCGTGAATAATGCGTGAGTTAAGTACGGCGCACACCAAAATATTACATGACTATGGAAATTGAGCTCTGTAAAGAATTCGAGACCAAATGGGTTAAGCGCCAGTTCAGTTTATTTCCTATCTATACTGCTTCTAGCGCGACTTAAAACCCAGGACGGGTTATAATTGATAATTAGCTTGTAATTTGCTTCCAAGCTGCCCAACACTTCATGCTGAGCGTAGGTTTAAAGCTGTCTGACGTTGAGTCTCGCGATTAACCCTCTCATCACACTAAACAGGCTTAGGTAACACGGTTTTGAAGGCTTACATATTCCAAAATAATGACATGACAATTGTATTATTTGGGGGATAAATAAAAATAATAGTTGCGATTTTCTGCAGTGTTGATTCGTTTGAAAGCCCAATGGTTTGCTACAATTTTTCTTAATCTTTGGGTCACCATTATTTCCAGATTTTTAAATTCACGCGTCTGCAAAATCAGCGTTATGTTCAGAAGTGTGACTGTTTACTAAGATAGTTGACACAATACGGTAAGGACAAGCTGGTATACACAGCGTATAATATGCACCTAACACGTGAAACAGACTGCCCACTGAAACAGGCCAAACTCGTGATAAGCTGCACCTAGTTGTAAAATATTCTATGTTTATTTGCGTTATGCCTGTCAAATTTTCTGTAGTCAGTGATAAGGCAAATATTACCTATAATTATTGCCAATAGACTTGGTGGTTTTTATGGTATCAGTGGCCAAATTTCGAAATAAATACGATAGCATGGCTTGTGGTGGTTGAAACGTTACCCAGCGTACCTTGAATTCGATGCGATATATATGGCCAAACACCGACAACTAAGTACACTTCACACAAATTACATATATCTGTTCTTTTTATTAAGCGGGTAATTTTTGTGCTATATTCTACATGCAAGTTGATCGAATCTGAGATGTATTAGGTAGCATTTTGGCCTCCCATCTGGGGAATTTTGATTATATTCCAGACAACGACTATTTGAATGCTTCAAGTGACTGAGTGGTTCCAAGAGAAAACGACCGCAGAACCATCCACCACCCACGGTGACGTTACCTGGAGTTACTGTCAGCATCTGGACTGTCAACTGGCTAATCTGAAGGCGACCACTGACTATGTATTCTTCTGGTAGTCGTCTTATATCTCGCTTAAATTTACTAAACTTAGTTCTTACAACAAACCTTTTGCTATTAAAGGGTGAGTTTCTTTCTTGTTAATTAATACGCAAGCTGGCATAGTTAACCAAAAATTGTAACCCAGAATCTCGTACTTGCGACTTCAACGAAATAGGTAGTTCTAACCTATGGAATTTGGTTCATATGGTACGACTTACGCGATCGCAGGAAATTTGACATCCAAACATAAAATACTTGTTGCTTTCTATCGATAATTCCAAAATATTTCTTGATGATGCGCTGGGACGGTACGCGGCCACTTCCCCACACGAAATGAAATGCTGTGTTTTCATAATTTAGTCCTCCTTATATATATGTGTGTGTGTGGGTGTGTGTGTGTGTGTGTGTGTGTGTATTTCGTTATACAAAATATTTTTTTTCTAATTCTTTCTTTTTTTTGGCGCAAGAGGATGAGATATGCCGCTGATATACACTGTGCTAAATAACATTTACATCACTTGGATACGACTTCACCCTTGCGTGTCAGAAACTTGTTAAGTGAGACAGGAATCAAATGTGTCTCACAGATCTCGCAGTAGCGCTGTAATTTAAACATGCACGTTTTGCCAAAATATTACGGCTGTAATACGCGTCGGAAGCCGATTGGCTGAAACCAAAAAAGGCTGGCATCTGAGTCGTAGCCATGTAAGTATTTCCCATTATTCAAGTGGGGAAGTTTGGAAAGCACTGGTGTTTCTTTAAGTCAGCATTTATTCAATATACGCCAATGTTTGAATTAAGTTATTTTTATGAATGACTCTTATTACATGCGCATTCGGTAATATTTTTTTAGGCACTGAGCTCTAAAAAATGTTCAATCTGCTACGTTGCTAATCAGAAAGTGACAGTAATAACTCTTCAGTGGAATGGTAAGCAAATTTCAGTAACTCTAACTTATTGCGGACATACCAGCAACGCAGATTCCTAAAATTGCATCACAGTAGTAATTTCAGAAGTATTTTTGAGCCACAGAGATGCCGTCGTTTCTTTGGGACGGGGGGTGGGGGGTACGAGCAACCAGGCTTTAAAATGCGCAAGCCTTGTGCCTATTGTTATGGCTGTCTCTAGTACCGGGAGATTCCACACTCCTTGTCTGCGTGCGCGCGCATTCCGCTCGTTCAGCGAGGAATTTATGTTTCTTTCATTACCACGCGCGGGTTGAACCCTTGCGGGTGCGGCAACAGCGGAACGCTTTCCCCAGAGTAAATATTTCCCGGGTTCCAACCCTCCT
>NQII01011102.1:17915-55124 GCA_002778355.1 Clitarchus hookeri
CGACGACCAATGAAATTGGGTTAACTTAGGTTTGTTTCGTGCACACCAGAGCAAGAATTTTCGTTATAATATCGTGCGTACGTTCCCGCCAGTTTTACATCTTCGCGTTATCAGTGCATGTATACAAGCGAATAGGTACAGTGGAACATTAATGCAGTCTATTCATGGTTTCTTCGCGCTTTTTTTAATCAAACCTTTGAAAAATCAACCAATGCATGAAGCGTTTGGTTGTTTGCTAAATTTTGTTAATCGCAACGGTTTTATACTCGTGTTATCATAAAAGTAAATTATTTTTTTCTTAAATAAACAACTTATTTATATTTAACAGATAAATTTTGATATTTCATTTATAATTAACGTAAACAAAACATTGGTAAGATATGTGTGTTGGTAATGCCTTCTAAGAAATAGTTCTTATGCAGAATATTATTAAACTGAGTGCGCACGAATGTGGTGTGTCGCCCCTTTGGTGTAATTTTCTAGACTCTGTTAAGCTTTGTTTGCATGAGGCGTAGAACTTTAGCAGTGCTGCAGAAAAATTGGAAGTAACCAGAATGTACTATATTTATTTGCTCCTGTGGCAACAGCGCTGAATATAAAAACACTACAAAAGTAGCAAACTCTTTAAACACCGTGCTTCAATCGCTTCAGCGTCCCTCTAAGAAAATAACAGCAGCGTCACAATTCGAGCCTGAAAAAGTGCTTTCTACTACAGCTACCAAAAACGAGGGAGTACTAATAACGACCATATCATGCAGCTAATGTGCTTTGGACGATGTGAGACAGTGTAATGGCGTGCACGAGTCGATACAGAATGGCGAAGTATAACTTAATTCCACAAAAGATAAATCAAAATGTGTTGCACCATCAACAAAACCGATTCCATGCACCTTCTACACCCAAAAAAATTATTCATTACTCAGGCAAATGGAGACAAAGGTGTTTCTGATGTGTTACTGAAGATGTTCACTGAGACAACTAGTGAAATAGTTATACTGCAATTTGGGTAGGACTGATTTCGTTGATTTTGTTTCAAGTTTCAAAAAAGTAATGACGGTGGTGAAAAAATAACTTTGCCTATAGGTTTTTAATTTTCTTGATATCCCGATGCTTACGCGTAAAAGTAAAATGAAAATTTTATGGTTATATCTTGCACTGTGATTTTTTTTTAGAGGAAAGCATAATTTTGAAATTAATGAAAAGCTTGGAAAACGCAAACCTCTACCGATCATTGATAGCAGAGAAATCATGTAATTTTCCAAGACGTATCCCTTAAAAAAAATTATAGTATTGTTTTTAACAAACGGTGTAGCGAGAATTTTATATTACAGTTTTAAAGGGCAATCCTAGGTCCGCGTGTTCCAGAAAATTGCTCACCAGACGTATGCTAGAAGTAGAAAGGCGAAAGAATACACCAGTAATAGAAGTTTTACAAGCGAATTTTCCGTTATTCAATTTCATCACGACAGAGTAAATGTCGGGGAAAGACATCAATTGCACTTTAATGCATCTTTTTGTGTGATAAAGAAGTGAATTCATTGCTATGAATCCCGAGCGAAGACATATTTCACCGAAATGTGCACTGCGCAGACACAAACACGAACGTGAATTCGATTCACGTACATATGTCCACCTTATCTGTTCTTAAATAAAATCCTGCAAGGACTGTCCCCATAAAACAATATTTATATCAGTACGATGGTTTTTTAATATTTGTTCTATATTTTCAAATATAGTACTATAAATTCTACCCTACCAAATTAGCGTATTCATTTTAACTCGCAGATAAAAAACAACCAGCAACACTTAATTAAAAATTAAAGCTGCTAATCACTTAAAAATATTTATTTTCTTCTTTGAAACAAAAATATTTTATCTGAAATAGTAATATCCTAGATCTTTGCTCATTGACGCAACATTTTTCTGCTACCCCAAAAAGTATACACTCGAGAAAAATATAATTGTTCACGTGTGTAATAATTACGGTTTCTGTGCTTACTCGTGGTTCATATTCATTATGACAGTAAACGTATCTGATGAATTAGGGTAACCTTGGCAAAGTAGAACATCTTTACAAGTAAAAGTTTACAATCTTCTGTTCACATTTTTAATGTGATCCTGATGAAGGTACGTTTCAGATATATTCTCAGCATACGTAAGTTTTTCAATTGTTATAAATGTAACGCATTCATTAAGTAATCAAATCATTACTTTGCCTACAAACTGGAACAGATACCATTTCCCGAAACGTCGATTCATTTTAGTCGAAGAAATACGTTTGGTTTTCGTTTATTTTGTCTTAAATGTGCCATTCAATCTTTTTGCACTTACTACTCTCGTTCGTTCGATTACAGCCTCTTGTTATTTTGTCTTATATGCTTTNTTCATTAAGTAATCAAATCATTACTTTGCCTACAAACTGGAACAGATACCATTTCCCGAAACGTCGATTCATTTTTGTCGAAGAAATACGTTTGGTTTTCGTTTATTTTGTCTTAAATTTGCCATTCAATCTTTTTGCACTTACTACTCTCGTTCGTTCGATTACAGCCTCTTGTTATTTTCTCTTATATGCTTTGTAAATTCTGACTAAATTCCATCTGCGAATATATATATAGACACACACACAATGAAGAGCAAAAAAAACCGGTATAGGCGTGCGTATGCAAGTAACAGAGGTATGGAACCAATCAGAGTAACGCGATGCGGTCGGCAGCTAGATCGGTTACTGCTGCTACAATGGCATGTTATCAATATTTAAGTAAGTGTGAACGTGGTGTTATAGTCGGCGCACGAGAGATGGGACATAGCATCTCCAAGGTAGCGATAACATTTGGATGTTCGCGTAAGACCATTTCACGAGTGTACCTTGAATATTGGGAATCCGGTAAAACATCATATCTTCGACATCGCTGCGGCCGGAAAAAGATCGTGAAAGAACGGGACAAACGACGACTGACGAGAATAATTAAATGCGACAGACGTACAACCCTTTCCAAATTGGCGCAGATTGGATTTGTGGACTGCCCTGCAGGATTCTTGGTGTGAATTGCCTCCTGCATATAGTTCATTTCATATAAGAAGGCCACATTCTGACAGTCGGTGAGTGGCAANCTTTCCAAATTGGCGCAGATTGGATTTGTGGACTGCCCTGCAGGATTCTTGGTGTGAATTGCCTCCTGCATATAGTTCATTTCATATAAGAAGGCCACATTCTGACAGCCAGTGAGTGGCAAATTTATGTATTCAACACTAACATCGTGCCATTTACAAAATCCTGTATCAGCTGATGCACGAACGAACAAAAGATAATATTAAGTTGGCTATTCTGAGAGCAGTGCCGACGCACATCAGACAAGCAGAAAATACGCGGATAAGAAAGCGTTCGTAGATTAATTAATACATTTTATTTTACGTGGTCATAAAACAGCAGTTTTTAGTTTTAGAAACGAAACTTCGTGATAAAATAGTAATGTATAGGTGTTCAAAATGAGATGCACAATAAAACGATCTGTATCCAAATATAACGAAAAAATCGAAAGTTTCCAGACTCTCCAACCATGTGCTGCCATCTGTTACAACATGCACTTCCACGCTATCTGTTATCCATATCCCGAACTACACCCAGAAAGATATTATAGTTTTGTTGTTTAAAATAACGTATTCACNACCATGTGCTGCCATCTGTTACAACATGCACTTCCACGCTATCTGTTATCCATATCCCGAACTACACCCAGAAAGATGTTATAGTTTTGTTGTTTAAAATAACGTATTTACCCGCATATACAAATGGTTTTATTTTCCCGCGAGTTCTGTATAATTTTTAAAGTAACATATATTTCGTGTACAGCGTTTATGAACGACCCTACACACGCCCACCAAGCTCCATTTACGAATGCAGCGCCACCCAAGCAGTTCACCAATTGCCACACGTAGCAGCACCTCCTGGAACCAGCTACTTGTGATCGGCGGACACATTTCCTCTGCCCAATACTTGTTTACTGTGGGGAAGTTAGGCCAGATTATAATAACTTCACATTACACGTAACTCGCATAACTTTACACTTTCACGTATACGTAAAATTTGGTCTTTTCGATGTAACACTATAATACTTCCCGTAAGCACGTAAAATTTGCGTACTGAATTAAAAATGTCGTGGAAAAAAGAGTTTGGCTCCTGTACTTTAAACAAACTTTGAAAACTAGGATATTGCCATAACCTCCAGGATGAAATGTACACGGGAAATGCACACATATTTTTCATGTACGTGCAAATAAATCGTTTGTAATAAACATTTATCTGCTTGAGTAAATTAGTTTCTTTCGTAAAGTACTAAAACTGCAAACTGAATGAGAAACATTCTGTATCGTGTAGGCATTTTTAATACTCCTGAGAAACTGCAGCAATGTAAAATTTCCTAAATATTTACGAATAAACAAACAAAATATTCCTAGCCTTACTTTATTCAATTCTCTCGTACTCATTTCTGGGAGAATAATATATATGCGGTATGTTAAATACGTGAGCAGACAACATTGTAAAAATAAAAACAGGACTACGAAACTCTAACACAATGAAACTTCGTTTCTTTTGCGTTTGGCCGGCAAGATCACGTGGTACAGACAAAACGTTTCACGTATCACGCAACGCTTGATATTGAAAACCTTATCTTTGCGGGAACATAGGTATTACGTTACCTGAAACGACCGCCATGGTGTAGCTGGTTTATGCGAAAGTGTTACTTGTAACGTGATATCATCGTAATTCCAGCCATAGCGATGCCCCAGTTGTCTAAAATATAGTGATTTGATACAAAAGTTCCCGCCGACTTATGAAATATGGAACAAATGTATGTATATTCGAATATTATGGCAGTATCAGAAGAAATTTATATTTTGGTAGCAGACGTTATCTCTTTTGCAGACAAAGCATAATACTGTATATAATTACTAACATACGTCCAGTTTTCGTTATAGTGTTACTTTGCAAATGAATACTGTGTAATAAAATCTGCAGGAGAAAATATATTAATGTAACATTTTTTGTACACACTGCATTGTTTTCGTGTTTTTGTTTCACTTTTTAGTTTTTTTAAGAATTTACTATCTTAATTGATCTATTATAAATTGTATTATCCTATAGTGTCTACTGGAATTTTAACGAGACTTGTTCAACTCGCAGAGAACAGTGCGTAGCTGTTTGACAGTTTTAAAATTAACAACAAGCATTGCTTGGTTTTTGTATTTTTAAAAGGAATTTTTGGAAACTAGTTGCTAAAGATATTTTTTTCAACACTACAAATACATTAGAATAAATATCACATCTTAGTGTAGAATGTGTAAAAATAATGTTGAAATTTAAAAATAGAATTTTTTAAACTATAACTTTACTATAAATATCGAGCTACATAATCAGTTATTAATTTTTTCTAATATACTATGATGTAAATATACAATGTTTCAGCTGTAGGGTTACAAGAACATTTTTGGCTACTAGTTTACAAAGAATTGTTTGTAATAAGTACAGAAATTATTTACTGCACATATTAATTTTTTTATTATGGAAAAACTCTTTTTCGAATAACTACAATTTTCNCTATGGAAAAACTCTTTTTCGAATAACTACAATTTTCATGACTTCGGCATAGCAGTAGGGGTTGAATTGTGTGAATATAATGGGTTTCAAAAAATTAGGAATGATTGAAAGATTCCATACAATTTCATAGATTTTCAATTTATTATCCACTAATATAACGTTTTATAGGGAAATAATGGCATTTTAGCGAAATATTATTTTAGTTATCGGTACTTTATATGAGCTCATATCTGCATGATTTACGTGTCTCTTCTTCTACCTCTTTCAGTGGGTGATATATTTTCAAAGAAACACGTCAATAGCATCTGCCGGCAAATTGGATGGTNCTTCTTCTACCTCTTTCAGTGGGTGATATATTTTCAAAGAAACACGTCAATAGCATCTGCCGGCAAATTGGATGGTCATATCTCACTCGAACGTCTTTATAAAGAATGTGTGATCCCGCCCAGGTTGTAAGTCTGTTCTCTCGCAGAAGAAAAGAAGGCGTTGAGGTTATGTGCGGACCGCGCAACACACAAACATGACGTGATAAGGAACATGCATAACGTGGGTAAATCGCGTGATGTGTGGCGGNTGCGGACCGCGCAACACACAAACATGACGTGATAAGGAACATGCATAACGTGGGTAAATCGCGTGATGTGTGGCGGGCGGTGAGTGCCGCTGGCAGGGATGGGCACACAATAGCACCGCGGAGTTCTATTGATGGTGGGCCGCGGAAGAGAGCAGATGCGAGCGGAAGAAGGGTAGATGGCGGGGCGTCTGAAGGGAGAAGATTGAAAACTTCCTCGGCCGCGGCGCACACAAAGGCCGTCCAGCTAGATGAGGCGGGTGTATAGAACAGAGCCCTCCACCCCGCAGCTCTGCAGACCATCTAGCGTGGTGTCTGCCAAACCACCCCTTGGCACCTCCCGCTCGGTCAATCCATCCGTCAAAAGGGTACGCAACCCGCGGCGCGCGGTCCAGCCCCGTACCATCAAACATCAATCTCCGAACTGAGGAGCGTCGGCGAGTACCCGCATCCCCACGTTGGTCAATAGTTACATGCCGGGTTAATTTACTTCGCTGGCCGCCAGCCCGACGCCTACATTACACATAGAGCTAATAATAACAAATGCTCTTCACGGTAAGGTAAGCACTTTCGAAATCAACCCTTGAAAAAAACCCCACTGCCCCTACCTGCGTATATTTTAAGGGGCACAATATCTGGCGGGTGCCCAGTAAAGTTGGCAACGACGCAGGAAAATTAGTTCCGCGACTTTGCGTTGAATAAAACGTGTAAGGTAAATATTTTTTTATACTGGAATGATTAAATTTATTTCTAATTATTTAATGCTTTTAAATTGGGAAACATTTACATTTATAATAATTCCACAGTTTTACGTGACATGTACATGGTTAAAGTGATCAGGACCATGTCAATGTTAAATTTACATATGGCGATAGGATACTATGTAATCCGAGAAGTAGATCGTAAGCAGGTCTTTCAAAAGTGTTCATTTAACCGTGAATATCCTATAACAATAAATACTCCTAGGGTGACGATAAGATCCACCATCTGACGATATATCGAGGTGTGAACCATAGCTGATCATCATACTTGATGTGTGACGTGAAATACGGCAATATTTTAATTTCTAGTATTTTTTTAAAAATGAAAACATAATTGAATGAGCTGAAATTTTAAAAATTACACCTTGGACCAGGTACTGAAGGGCAGAACTACTTTTGTCAAATTCGCTGCAATCATCACTCTACAACATGCTGGCCAGTGCTTGGGATGTGTTATGCGAACTAAGGGGCAGGCATTTTTCAATTGTTTAATCTGTAAAGTGCAGGAACGAGCGGTGTATCTACTCTGTCGTAAATAATGCTGAGAATCAAACTGCGCTAAAATAGTTTCGGGGAGGAGAACTCTGCTTATTTGGATTATTGTAGTCCCGTAAACCCAGTCCTGCTTTCTAATCATAGTAACGGACTGTGCGAAGTAACCAACTCCTTCACGGTAGAGAAAACTCAGTTCAGCNAAAAACCTACAAATGTAGGGTTTTTTTGGTACAGAGCAATAAGAGGTTCCCCAATCACTAACTTAAAATACATAAATAAAATTTTAACAAGTGTTTTGAGAGGCACGCCCATGAACCATTGTAAAACTGTTCTTGTCTCAACTGCAACAGATTAGTAAACATTGACTACAGTGGGAAAAGTCTGTTTGGGGCCAGGATATCAAATTCTGGATTAGGATTAAGAAGGTAAGGCTGGTCCATCCTCTCGAATGTATGTGTTCTGTCAATTTCAATCGATGTGACGTTGATATGATAAACTTGGCACTAACTCCTGTGACCTTGGAACCAAAAATGCTATATCAACGAATTTTGAATAATGCTATATTTCGAATAATAAAAATTGTTTTAATATTTTTTTCTGCTGTACCTTTTTTTTTTTTTCTTATTCAGTCATCTTTGCTCCAGACATCATATTGAATTATGATTAAAAACTTAAATTTTTTCTCAATATGCTATTAATTATTTTGAATAAATGTTGAAATTTTAACATTTAAAATATTTTTCCAGTTTCTAAGATGGAGTATTTTTAAATCATCAAAGAAATCACTGACTGCACACATTTTGACGTAAGCAATGATCGCAATACACAGAAAAAAAAACTGGAGTTAACGGGTGCTGTGTAACAGCCAGACAATCATTGAGTCAAAAAGGGTGAGTCACGACTTCAATAGTCACTCATGCAGACACCCTAGACGTCATGAAACATGACTCGGAACTATAGATTACGAGTGCTGCATGGTGAAACAGGGAATTTACTCTTCAATAGACATGTCATTAATGGGCATCGTTGAATGCTATGAAACATGACAAACTACTGGGGCAACTATAAGTTAACCCTTAGTACACAATATAACCCTACATATCGTTAATGCCGAACGGAATTTCCGTGGCAGGTGGGCCAAAACAGAATTTAGACAAATACACTACCTTTAATAACAAACTATCAAAACATCCCATGGCGACTGCCTCGCCAGGAATTTGCCCCACACTACAGTCTAGAAAGCGGATAAAGTATGAAAGGCTAGCGAAGAGTGAACGAAGCTGCATTGTGGACACGACCGCTGGTCAGACGATCGTGCCACAGCGCAGGTGCGACGGGGAAGTCGGTGCGAGAGGAAATAAGAGTTTCTGGGGTAAAAGCCGCCACACGAGAACACACAGTTTGAGCGGGAAATCCATAAAATTCTCGTCGCCGCAAAAAAAAAAAAAGTACAATTTTAAAGGCTGTGTGAATTTTTCACAATGCAATAATAGTGCGGGATGACTGGGTATCGCCCGCTCTTGCCCCATGTGTAACCACCCAGTAATACAAAACAATATGGGTTAGAAACATAGTTTTCGGGTTTCGAACCCAAGTCCCTACACTGTACTTCATATTTAGAGTTTTTATCTTCAGTCTAAATGGTCGGCGACATGAAATAATACTCTGTACAAAGAGTCCTTTTCGCATGAGGAAGCTTTAAGACATTGGTCCCATGCAGTTTATGCAAGGCGGTACATCGAAGAACATCTAGAACTGCGAGGATTCGTATTTTGAAAGCCAGCAAGTGTTTCCACTAATACCTCTTTCTGTATCGATGGGTACTGATTCAACAGGCGATCATGACGACGGTTAACGCTAAAGATGGTACGAGTGCAGTAGAGTCGGTTTGTGTAGAATGTACACTAGCAAGACTTTCGCGTGAAATTGATGAACTTTTAATTGAATGGGCGACAGCTCTAAATACTGATGACCATATAACTCCTGTAGCAAAGAAAAGTAGATTTTATATGCAATACAAAACAGGAGATGAAGATAGCCATGAAGACAGTGATAGTGCTGAAGACAGCGACTTTCTCTATGCACTGACACACCCCTCTACCACATTTGCTGCAACGAGTGACATGAAGAAAGCAGAAGACGCTGAGAATACTGGCTACATATTTCCCGAAGACCCGAATAAACTTCTTGATAGATTCGGACATTTGATCGCTTTGTAACAAGACGGATATTTCTCGCATGTTAGAGATATCTTTAATCGTTGGAGAACTGAAGGAGAAGGGTTATATCACATGATGTGATGAACAGCTTTCTTCTAAAATTGTAATTACAAAATAATAATAAATTTTAAATATAAAGTAATTGTTTTTTTTTCTCTTTTAGCATGTTTTATTTTTCCATCACAATTTTAAAGTGGTTTTATGAGAACCCGTTTACTACAGTACAGATTTACATACAGAATATAAATTAAGAATTTAAGTATAAAAATGCATCGGTAGTGTACTGTATACGAAGCATTAATGCAAACTTAAAGAACAAATGCGTTTTGGCGATTTGTGTATGACAGTTTTTTAATATATATGGGGGGCAGACGACAAACCCATGGATTGATTATGGGTTGATAATTAATCGAAAGATTGGACAAAATATTAATAGAGATATTAATAGGAATACTGGAAGATTGAGGGAAATATTACGAGATTGAACGAAATATTGATGGAAAGAGTGGGAATGAAGGATGGATGGATTGGGGGAGGACTGAAAGGTTGATGGAAGGATTGCCCTATTTGACGAAGGTTGTCTAGCAAAATGAGCTTCCTAAGGCATCCTGAAAGGAAATAAGCTTAAGTTTTGATTAGAATTAGAGTATTTCTAATTAACGTTTAACATTTAAATAAGTAAATTATAGCAAAATATTTTATATTAAAACGGAATATATGAATTAATTATGCAATATAAATGGTAATTATCTAGCAATTTTGTAACGAGTCTACTACTTTTTGAGTTATGCAGGTGTGCAGTAAATTTACTAAAAATAGCTTCAATCGTTCACCATGTAGGAAGGTATTACTACGAAAAGTATTGAGATAGTAGTCGTACATCAGGAACTAATCACCATTTTACCATCAAGTCTGTTTGAAAATTCCTTCTGCTGATTTAATTTTTAACGAACCATATTCAGCATTCTAAGCCTTTACTCGTTAAATATTTCCTGCAAATACATGTGTGGCAGAAAGTACGAAAATGAGATATAATCGTAAACTCTTGTAACAAATATTACTATAAAAATTAATAAAAATATATTTTACCAGATTTTGAGATAATTAAATGTAAACAAATTATTAGACACTGGTTTTTGGTAGGGTACAATGATAGTATTCATATTTCTAGCATGTGTGTTGTCGAGGAGCTCAGGTTCAGGCTGATCAGTTTTTCATGCATTTTATTCGTCAGACGCAAGTGATGTTGATCTGTGATGCTGACATATATGTAACGACCACTAACGACCTTAATATTGATAAAGAAAAAACCATAGTGAACCACAAAATTCTTAACATAAGGTATTAGAATACTTTCTTCTATCACAATACAGCCAACTATTAATCAATAAGAGTTATATTTGAATCGGAAACCCGACACCAGATGATAATTTACACTACACATACTCCCAATTATTAATACATTAATGCGAGAACCCTATATCACAATTAATTTGCCAGCTTCATTCAAAAAAACACCCGACACGACTCCAGTGTGTCTCACTTTTTTTACACGTGTTGCAGATTTCTGTAGTGTGTGTTGTGGAGAGGTTTGGCCGGCTTTTAACATCTGGGTCTTCAGAGCCGATGAGGGTGAAGCGAGGTGAATATGGAGCAGCGTTGGAATGCAAGGGCGGGGGGAAACGGGAGATCCCCGAGAAAACTCGCCGACCAGCGGTATCGTCCGACACGATTCCCACATGCGAAAATCCGGGGGCTACCCCGCCGGGAATCGAACCCGGTCTAACCACTACACCACCGCGGTCCCTTGCTAAGAACACTGCACAGTTAAATAATCAGACTGGTATCTCTGGGAAACATGGAAATGTTGAATATTCATTTACCGAACGAGGTAGCAAAGTGCTAGATCACTGGACTCGCATTAGGAAACACGCGAGTTCGATTTCACGTCCAGCAATCCTGATTTCGGTTTTCTGTTTTTTCCCGAAATTACTACAGATAATGTTAGGATGGCCCCGTACTTATAGACCACAACCCATTCCTTCCCTGGTCTTGCTTCTCTCAGCAACTGGCTAGTTTATAATTACCCATCTGTCGAAGAGACGTTATGCCCTACGTGTAGTCTATTGCCGTTATCTTTACAATTTTGAATCAAATCTTTGGAAATTCACCCTCCGTAAGATGTGTTTGGTTGTTTCCTCATGTACACAAAATAATCATATTTTTACTTATGTTTAACTGCTATAATTATATAAATTTATTTATAAATGGAACTTTTTTTATAAATAATATAAATAAAAATTGAAAAAAAAAACACGTGTGTTAGTAATTCCTAGTAATAAATAGTTATCATGTATGATAATATTAAACTGAGTGCGCATAAAAGCGGTCCGTTGTTCCTTTGGTGTAATTTTATAGTCTTGGTTAAACGCTTTATTTGCATAAGGTGGAGGAATAACCTGAATGTATAACATAAGCAGGACTTCAGAAAAGTTAGACGTAACCATGAATAGACTATAGCATGAACATTTATTTACGGTTTTGCAGAATGGACACTCAAAAATATTTACACACGCGTAATATTAAAATCACGATATATGTGATGCTTTACGCATAAGGCAGAAAATTAACACTTTGTTAAATTTGTAACGTATCAACTAAAACAAACGAGGACACAGAATTTGAATTTCCGACGAATATCGATATCGTTCTCGACAGACTCTAGTTAAAAAATGTACTTGCATATATTTTACCATAACTTATAAAAATAATTAGAACATGAGAAAAATTTGGGAGCCCTATAGAAATTGTTTTCAAAAAAGGTACCAAAATTACTGAATAAGAACTGAATTTGTTTTATCATCAAAAACTATTGAGAACCGTAAATCCTTTGCTTAGAATCATCACGCACAGAGAAGTGACACACGCGAGTCCAAGAAAAAAAAGAACACGCCCGACCCTGCAGATAGGAGTAACAAATTTCTGCCGTTTAATTTCACGGGCGGGGAGCCACCAAAACAAGAAACCTGCTACAGTGCTACTGTGCTCATACATTATATGCTCCGGGGAACTCGGTTCGCTTGACGGGCAACCGCTGGCCGAAATGCGACGCACGGTTCGCCGAGCTGTGTTTCGTCGTAGGCTGAACGTCGGCAAAGCTAATTTGTTGGGGCTTCTTGCGTCGAACAGCGTGGAAATTAAAGCGGACCGAATGCTTGTCAAAAAAAAAATAGAAGGAACGCGGTTGATGGTAACACGCTATTTTCCGTGCCGCGATTCGAGTTCGGACCATGGGATATTGTTACACTGCTAAAGTAGGCAAAACACCCACAAGACATTTTACATTTAAAAAAATCTTTTTTCGCGTGCTGTGAAAAATATAACAGCTCGATATAATGTAATATTAAAGTGATACGGTTCACTGAGAACAAGGTTTATTGCAGTCGACAAAATACTTCTTTGTATAGGGCCAAATATATGTTTAGTGTGCGCAAAAAAATATTTTGTTGAGTAAACAAAACACTAAAAAAAAAAAAACAAAAGAAAAAAGTAATTTTGTTGCTTTTAAACAAAATACACACTTGAATAACCAAAGTCTCTGTGTTGAAATGAATATACTACGGTAGCGTTTGTATGGCCCCACTTTGAAGGCGCCACTGAAAAGAATATTAGGTGTTGTGGTATTTAGAAAATCCCCCACTTTGGGCTCCACCGAATTGTTTATTATTTTGTTGTGTTTTGTGGTATGGGTTATTACTATTGAGAAGTTGTTAACGAACCAAGTTGTTACGTAAGTATCCTGTATATTAGTTTGAATTAAATTGTAGTAGAATGGCCACAATTACCAGAGATCAATAATAATCAACACTAAAACTATAATAAAAAATATAATATTAATGAGCAAAATACCTTGAGGATCGTATAATTATTACGATTAAAATTTTTGTGAAGAAACAAAGGCAATCAATATTTAGATATAGGAATACATGCAGCTCAAATTCAAACACTCAACTCAGAATATAATTATAATTACAGTTTACATTTGGCAGTTTAAGGTAGTCTTTTCACGCTAGGCAAAATATTATTCAATGTCCAATAAAAGAAAATATATATATATGACTTGCTGCTGCTCTATTATTCAGTAAATACATTTTCTATCCTTCGCTTCTCAGATTGATAAAATATTTAAGTAAATGCATTAGATCTCTACTTCTGAACGAAGTGTGAGCAAATTTGACAAGGAAAGCTATAAGAAAGGGCTGTGCAGAATTCTTGAGTACTATATCAGAGACGTCATATTACATTGGAATGCTGCCATTTGCAACTTATTTCAGTCTTTACTTATCTGCAACTGTAATTCTTCTGGAGCAAAAAGTTCTACTAGTTGATGATAGCAATTGAATTGCTATCAGACAAGTCATGCAGCAATTCAGAGAGCCATTTTCTGCTATTTGATTACACAGGCATTCTTTTCTTGCGCCACGCGCACACTGTCGAACTAAAATAATGTCCTGAATAAATCTTGAATATAGGATCCACCATAAATAACATTTTTCCAATATATTTTCAATGAGCTTCAGGATCCAAGATGCCGACTTAAAAGTTCCAAGAACAGAGATAATTTTTTCAAGACAGTCCAGTTTGAATTTGCCATAGCTCAAAAGGAGAAGCATTTCCCAAAAATTCCCTTGCTAAATATTACATATTGTACTATACTAGCAACTATTGACCAATGTTTACATTTAAATAGATTTATTTAAAAATCTGTCTAACATTTCTATCTTAAAATGCTGCATTAAAATATTAGGTTAATTTAACAACTCTACAAATATTTCAATCTGTACTCATACGCAATTCTCATACTGCAATTAAAGACGTAAACAAATAAATAAACAAACATTTGCAAAACATTCAATGCACATAGAGTAACTAAATAAAAAATAATTCTGTCAATAGAACTGTGATGCAAATAATAAATGTAAACAATTAATTTTCAGTGGAAATAAGAAAATTATAATAAGTGGGCAGAAATGTCAGATTATCATACGTTACAGAAAATGCTCCACCAAACTTTTGCTGAAATTTTTGAATTCAGGAAACGAAGTTTAAGTTTAATAATAAGATACTAAGGTGACGTACGATAAATAATTAAGGTGCCTTTGAACTTGAAGAAATTACAGCATATTGATGAAAACTAGATTTAGAGCAAAACATTCAAAAATTTGAAATATAAAATCAAACAAATTAAAATAATATGCAGCATAATGTATGAAAGTTGTGATTTCGACTCGCAATTTTTCATAAAGTATCTACAAGTATTTATGCGACTAAAGAGTGTTTACAAGTAATGTCTACAAATTGAAAGGTATTTCATAGACATTAAAAATAATGAACTTTTTGTGACCACAAAATATTTTAAACATTAAAAAATTTTCAATGCGTCCGTTACATAAACAGTAAACTATTGTGAATTTCGCGTCCTGGACCCAGCAGAAAAGTTTTCTTCGTTGAAACAATCGTGCGTCCTATATTTCTTGTAGTTATGTAGTTATGTCTTTCTAACTTCATTCCATTTAATTTAATTTTTTTTCATTCATTTGCAGATCTTTATATGAAATTTGTCTCTAATTATTTTGCTCTTTTTTCTAGTTTTAAGTTTTTCTCCTTTGTGTATTTTACTCTATATGACAAGAACAACCAGAATTTACGCCTGGAATTGTGACATTTTTGCACTTCTTACTTTTTGTAAGAGTATATATTTGCTGGGATTAGCCACGCTTGTGTGTAAATATTCTTGAAGAATAAATCAAATCTGATCGATTAAATTCATTCAGATACGTGTGGTATTTTGTGAGGAACATGCAGTTTCTTTCATTAAATATATGCAATAATGATTGCAATGACCGACAAAGAATATGTGTACACCTCATTTCTGTTTCATGAAGTGAACTAGTGTCCTTATTGCTGCAGGTCACGATGAAGAGAACAAATACTAAGGTAATAATTTAAAACATGCGAAGCAAAGTTAATTTAGACGCTATATATTCCTTTCAGTTACAAATGAGACAATAAATACACACGTTTATATACCATACATTCGCAAACATATAGAATCGCGTTTGTTCCGAAATGCCAAACTACAGAAAACTGTAGTGAAATATTGAGTTGTACAAAGTGGGGCCGACCGATGTATCAGCTTACGTCACAGAGTTACTTGATTTATAACCAAACTTTGTCCATGAGAGATAATTTACTAAATGTAAACTCTGGAAAGTTAGATTTATATTCATAACTCTGGGAAATTCGATTAAAAATGGTTTTCTCTTTCATGGCATCCTCCGCGGAAAGCGAATTTTCTCTGCTGTAAGGTTTGATATTGACGAAATTAATAACCCCCCATTTTTCCAAGACGATTTATTGTGTCTTGATGTTTTATATTAGCGTTATGTTGGCCTTGTGTACAGTATTTGAAAATATTTTTAATGGCATCAGTATAATTGCAATCAAATGCATTTTAAATAATTAATTCCTGTTAAATACTTTTCCTGAATATCCTCCTCAATCGAGATATTCATGAATAACAGTTTTAACTGGAGTTTATATACGGCAGGGTCTACACTAGCAAGAAAATTACCCAAACGTTATATAATTTAGTTCGTAGAACTTTATCGGGGACTCCATTTAAACATTATTCTTAATTTGTTTCTCAAAAAAAATAAGCCTATATTTAAAACTTTTTCTTGTAACTTCTTCTATGATAGCCTATGAACATTAAACGCAACAAAATTGCGTGATTAAGCGTGACCACTGATATAGGTTACTCGCGCCGTATTTAACGCATTTGAAAGCCCTTCTTAGTCACTCTCTGTGATTTTTTGATATATACTTCCACCGTGGACCTAGAGATCAGTCAGTATCCGTCAGTAGAACAAGTAAGGCTGTGAAATATATAGGAACATATGTATACATTTCCGTTACGCGAATTCTTACTATTACACCATAAAAATTGACGGTGGTGAAGAAGATAACGATGAAGATGAAGAAGATAAGGATTATGATCATGAATATAATACTGAAATTATGATGATGACGATATTAGCAATGAATATATTGGCAATGAAGTATACGATGAGCGTGATGAGGATAATGAATATGATAAAGATGGTGAATACGATTAAGATGCACATAATGAGTGGACAGTTCGGCGTCTATAAAAAAATCCAGGAATGGACATGGTGATGCAAGTTGATTCGAGCCCGGGCTCTAGATGGTTCTGTTGCTGTTTGTCATTGTCTTCCGCAGTGTAGGGGGGGAACATCAGAATCACAAATCATTTAATCAATTTCAATGGCCAGTGGTAGGAACCGAATCCACAACCCCCGGGAGACAAGCAACACCACCACGCCACGGACAAGAGTCACACACGCAAAAAGCGAAGAGAAGCCGGTGTCAGTTTTCACCAGTTGAAAAACTACACTTTAAACAATACATGAAATCATAGAAACATTTATCATTATTAGCTGCCCTCATTATTGTCAGTATACATTAACGGGATGCATCTGAAAAGGATTGAATTAGTAAAGGAGCCAACCGTGTCTGTGTTATCTCTCAGAATTCTTCCCCTGGCATTTGTCGCTGTCGGCGGGACTGCAGAGGGAGGGCAGAAGAAGCCACACAATACGTACACGCCGGAGCGATCGTGGAAGTGTGCAAGCCACAGAACTGAAGAGGAAGCGTCGACGGCGCTGACAATTTCCGGCAGATACAGCGACAATGGGAAAGAGATGTTTACCTTAGCCTTGCGAAACGGGGGTGCTCCGCGCGACACGGATTTCTATGGCGCTGTGCGCGGGTGGTTGGTTGGTGAGGGGGCAGGAGGTTGGTTTGGGGTGTGGGCTTTCCCACGCCTTGCCGGAGGTAAGGGAAGAAAAGATAATACAAACAATGTAAAACCAGGCATCTCCAATATAATTTAACGGTCGGCAAACTCTGCGAATTTGTGGATGCTGCGTGTGTTCGCAGTGACTTGGACGAAGCCAGCTAAAACGCCAAACTGAAGTACGGATCCTAGCACATATAATCAAAGTATTTGTCGTCACAAATTAACAGCATTTAAAAAAAGGAAAGCAAGTAAAATTAATTTGAAGCATTTCTTTTCTAGTCGACGTTCAAAATACGTAGAGAAAGCTTTGACGTTATGATAAACTCAGAAATGTAATTCGTATTTTCGGAAGAGAGAGAGAGAGATAGAGAGAGAAAAAGAGAGAGAGAGAAAGAGAGAGAAAGAGAGAGAAAGAGAGAGAAAGAGAGAGATAAAGAGAGAGAGAGAAAGAGAGAGAGAAAGAGAGAGAGAAAGAGAGAGATAAAGAGAGAGAGAGAAAGAGAGAGATAAAGAGAGAGAGAAAGAGAGAGAGAAAGATAGAGAGAAAGAGAGAGAGAAAGAGAGAGAGAGAGAGAAAGAGAGAGAGAGAGACTGAGAGGCTGGACTGTGGGACTGTGGGACTAGATGTGTGTGAGTGGCAGACATTGGGAACGATGTTAATGCGTGTTAATGTACATTGTGATCGTNTAGATGTGTGTGAGTGGCAGACATTGGGAACGATGTTAATGCGTGTTAATGTACATTGTGATCGTATATGTGTAACTAGTACGTGAGTATTAAATGACGGTAGCTAGTATAATGACATAATTTAATAACCACTGAGATTATAGTAGCGATTATTATTAAACTAGCGAACCGGCTCAGCTTCGCCCGTGTACAACTGAGTTTTACAGCGATACACTAATAAATAAATTGGGAAAAGGCGATTCATTTATGTGAAAACAGAATTATAAAATTATACTTTGTTGGCCTAGGTTTTTAACTGATTACGGCTACCCAAAAGGAAGGAAATATTTTTTACCAGATAGCCAAGAAGTAGGGTATTGTTTTTGGTGTGTATCTGTGCAACTATCCCATAGTTACCACATTTCCGCTTTCCAGCGTCAATAAATGAAAATCGAAACGTGAGTTTCATCAATTTGTAGCTTTAGAAATAAGCGCACGTAGGTACTACTTTTTGCGCTTGGCTGAGGGATCTTAATCGATCACCAGAGTTAAGCAACGTTTCCAGCGGCACACATTTGGATGGGTGACCGTTTAGTGGCATAACATCTGAGCGCTTCCGGGTCTCGGAGGGCACGTTCAATATTCTATCCCAAATGTTATCGATTGATAGCAGTCGTTGAGCCATTTCAGAGGATGTGTCCTGATAAAGTCTGACACCAGGGAAAAAAAATATGTCGGTCACGTTCCCAGCCGTTACAGGATTAGGTTTTATTGTTATTCCACAGGGCCCGTACAATTCACCGGGATAAAAAGTATCCTATGTCCTATTCCAGGACCTAAAGTATCTACATGTAAAATTTCATCAAAATCCGTTCAGCTGAGTGGTAACAAACATACACACACTCACACAGACTTTCGCATTTATAATATTAGTAGGATATTGCGCTTGCTGATGGAAATAGTAAGGGGGTTAATAATAGAGATAAGAAGTTAAGTTTAGGAAATAATAGTAAGGTGTACTTTATATAATTGTAAACAAATTGAGAAGTTAAATTAACTTGTTTCATTTTTATGACGACTCGGATACGCCCCAGGTGACGCGTTGTATTACTATCAACAACGAAACAAGTGTTGTGTCGACTTAAGTACAGCACCCATCAAAAATATATCTGCAACGAAGCCGCAAATTTAAGTAGGCCTGAAATGGTTAAATCCTCAGCGGCATATTCATTTATCTAATTTCAGATGAGAACGAAACAACTTTTAAAAAGTTTCAGCTACGTATTTTTTTTTCAAGAGGAAAACATAATAATTTAATAGAGATCTAATGGCCAACAATGTAAAAAATATTCAATTTCTACTACGTAACAGGACTCTTAACGAATCCGAAGATAGTACAGACCTTGATGTGATACTTCTAAGGTGATTAATCGTCCCCGCACATAGCTTATGGGTACAAGAATATTCACCAGTGGATCAGAAATAAAAGGGAAAAACTGAAACGCATTTATCTTACGTTCAAATAAAAACGTTTTAAATGTAAAATATCACTACACTCCGTGTTTTTGAACGTCCTGCGCCAGTATATCCTGTCCGGTTGACATCGCACGCGCGTTTCTGCACATATTCCTGAACGGAATCAACGAGTCAGGCAATTCGCAGGCTTGACTCCTATCAGCTGCAATGGAAACGTTTTCGTCCATGCTTTTCCTATCTTCATTCGATAGACATTAGATGTGCTAAGTGCAACTACGGCTGCGGAAATAATCGCCGCGCCACTCCAACGCATGCACTTTCACGCGTCGCTACTTTGAGCAAATCTTCCCGGAAGATTCCAGGCGCGTCCACGATAAACAGATCAGCCTTGCGCCAATCTCACATGAAATGTTGGGGAAATGCGCGCAAGGTGGAGGGCTCAATTTTCCAGGGACTTCGCCCCCGTGGATAACCTGCCGAGAGCCGCACGTCACGTTCAGCAGATTGCGAGGATATAAGAGATGATGGGATATGCAGGCTCAGGACGAGACAGGAAAGTCCTTCATACGGTTGGCGCACGGTGTAACATCGATAACCCATAACCAGGCAGTCGCTCGATACATTCCGGCAAGGGATCAGCTAACTTCAAAGTTGCCAAACGTTATACGAGACCCCTACCTTTCGGGGGTACCCTCCCCGCCATATTGTAATATTGGTTTTCCAGCTTGTTTATATTTTTAAAAAGGACGACTCTGAAAGTAGGCCTACCTCTACAACTAACTAGTTCTGTTGACCTCACACAGCATTACAGGCATAACGAGTGAACTACGAACTCGCATTTATACTCCTTTCACGGGTACTTCCAACTTTTCTGAAGCCCTGCTGAAGTTCAACTTCCAAGGGATTCCTCCGCCTCATGCAAAGAAGGCTAAACCGAGTCTGGAAAATTACACCAAAGGTGCAGGGCACCGCATTCTTGCGCACTAAGTGTAATAATATTTCGCATAAGAACTATTTCTTACAAGGCATTGCCAACACATGTTTTGTCTCCCTGTTTTATTCGTATTAATTACAAATAAAATAATATAATTTATTAATAAAATATAAGTGAAAGGTCAATTTAATAAAAAAAAATGTATTTTTATGTTAACACATGAATAAAACGCTTGTGATAAATGACATATTTTGGAAACAACTAAGTACGTCATATGTGGGCTGTTTTTTCAAAGGTTTGGTTCAAAAGGGGTGAAGAAACCGGGAATAGACTTTAAGTCGTGATATTTATTTTTAGAAATGTTGGCAGAATTATTGTGTCGTAGTTATGAGTCTGTAGTTCAGTCGTATATGCATGTATCACTGTTCAAGGTCAATATCCAAGAAGCAAACAATAAACGGTAAATAGTTGACCAACTGTTAGCAGTGGTGGCAAATAATCGTATTTATGACTCAGCATTTATTATAGGGTTGACAATCAAGTCATATAAACACAAGTTATTTTACCCATTTTTTATATAATCGTATTATGGTCCAATGCTCTCACAATGATTGTTATATTTTAACAGAAGCCCCACAAGCAGACAATCAGCGAAATGCTGACTCTTACTTACTAGTGGTAAAATATTAGAAGCAAGCTAATGGGACATTTATGGCATGCCAACTGTTGTTTCCTGCTGGGGACATACACACAGCAAACTTGTGGGCCACTCGTGGCATGCAAACTGTTACTTACTGTCGCGAATGTATTAGTAGCATGCTAATAGAAATGGGCCACGTATGGCATGCCAACTGTTGCTTATTGCTGGGGACATAATAGCAACATTCTTAGGGGCCTTTTGTGGCATGCCAACTGTTGCTTACTACTGAAGAAATATTATCAGCGTCCTTATGTACCATGGGCCATTTATTGCATGCTGACTGTGAAATAGCAAATATCATATGTGAATTAAATTGAGTTTTTATTTCATGCATATATGAATTAAAATTATCATCTGGCATTACTAGTAACAGGAAAAATTTGTTTCTGGACTGGAAACCTGCACAGCACAACACGTAAAACATTCTTTATTTTGCATTTTAAATACCACCTGAAAGTACCCCGAAACTGAAATACTAGTCTTATAAACAAAACACAGATATCCCGGTATTGACTTGTGATACTATCATAACTTGCGTCTATGGCAAAGCTAATAATGCAACTTTTATGTGGTCAAGTAATCAGGTTTACTTAAAGAGGTTTACGTGAATGCATGGTAGAGTAGTCGCTAGCATTCTGGGCTGTGAACGAGAGGGTTGTGTATTCGAATCCAGGTTCTTGAAAAGAAATTTAGCAATTGTGAAATATTGCTGAAGATATCATGTATGAAGAGAGTAAACAAATAAGTTCAGTTTGGGTGAAAGATTATTATTTTTTGTATTTGAAAATGCATGGCAAACTTATTTTTAAGTGGGTCACAAGTGGCCAACAGCTGGGCCACAAGTGACTTGTCAACAGTTGGCTGACGACATGTGGTTAACATACGGCAGGCCAGAAGCAGTAAGCCAGTGGGCCACTGCTGCCACTTATGGCCCACTGATACTGCTGGCATGCTTAGGGCACAGTTGGTTACGCAGAAGCGCGCCGCTTATGAGCAAATTATATCTTGTTACGTGGAAGTTATCTGAACAGTGGCCCAGACGTGGCCAACTGCGTACAACAGTCAAAAGGCCACAAGTATCTGCAGTGCATTCCAGAGGCTGACTGATTATGCAAACTAGTTTGTGGAATGCTCGTGTACAAGCAGATTTGCACAAATGGGCTAACTAACTTTTACTACTTGGGTAGATAGTTAGGTATAGCGGTAATTTCGGATGATTATTATTTTTTTTATAACTACGCTAGAAAAACAAAGAATTCAATGTGACTGTGCAAGATTCCCTTCAAAAGTTAAGATTGGTAAGCATGCTGCATATTTTACCACCCTCCAAGTATACCAACAAGCTTTCATTTCTTACATGGCTTCCACAATTTTATAACAACCCATTCTCTTGTCAGACTCTGTAACACGCTATTTGGCCATTCCAGAAGTAACTGATGAATAGTTGCAATTGCCTGGGAGTTCTACAGACGATGTCTGAAGAACAAAGATTCCAAACCCTGAGTGAAATAAGCGACTAGTCTGTTGCCCGCTAAATTTTACGGCCACTTGGCCATCCTAGTCACGTCCAAGGCAAGATAGAATGATGTTTCTTCTGTTGGTGTCTACCCGAGGGTGGAAGGCGAAAATTCTCGGATCATGGCACGGAGAAACATGGTATGTAGTCCACAGTTCTAACAAGTAGAATATTAGATATGCACGAGATAAAAATATCAAAACACGCGGAAGTACGCATACACACTTTACGTAAAAGGACTGTATTCTTTAGATGAGAACTCTGCGGTAGAAAACAACATTTTTACTAATATAATTTCATTAGAAAAATTAACTAATAAAGAGAACAGTTTGGTCAACCAAACCAGCACAAATGAATTAAAACTATTAAATTTATTGAAGGCACGTAAAAATTTAAACAAGTGCATCAATTAACTCTGACCGATATACGTACTGCATTTTTAAGTTTGAAAAACGAAAGGATAAGCGCCTTTATTATGAAATGCGTCTGAAAGTTTTCGCCGCAGCAGTGACACTTTTACATACTTAAAGTCTACGAAAATAAATGCCTTTTCGTCGCAGCACTATTAAGCATAGCCAAACCATAACCTGATAGCCAGAGCAAGAAGCGGTCATAAGAAATGGTAGAAATCTACCTCCCATCTCGTGGATTTTTTACCTAATGCACGAGTGACAACTCTGATACTCGTAATAAGATCTCAGGTGAGAATTTTCATCCTCTTCTTCGCCAAGTCACTCGCTGTCGTAGCTAATATTCTTATCTTTTTTTTGTGTTCCTTCCTACCTTTCCTTTTTATTTGCACAGGAGTGAAAAAAAGGGAGCAGTAAAAATTCAGTAGAGGCAGGTAGCTAGGATTACTGCAGGAATTTCTTTTCATCTGTCAAATTCCCGGCTGACTTTTTTTGTGCGCTGGTACACATATATATTTCTCCTTCCTGGCTTACATTGTTGGCACACATTGATCCCCTTGCAGCACTATAGCCACAGGGGTCAAGGGTACAGCGAGGAAGAAATGAAGGAGAACAGACTTTTTGTAAGAAATTTGATCTGCTGGCAGAATATAGCATCCTCTTTTAATAATGGAGATAAACGCGAGGCGAACAAGATGACAGCGACTTTGAAGACTTGACATACCTCTAATAAAGAAAAGCATGTTGAAATTTTTTTTATATGGTATATATGTATATATATATATATATTATATAAATATATATATATTTATTTATTTATTTTACAGGTAACATGTTTTCGTAGTACCCCTAATTTTTTCACGTAAGATGTTGCTAAATCACTGGTTGCGATATGAAAACTAAATTACTTGTGTTCAGCAATCAATAAATAAATGTTAACTACTTTGTCACCAGATATATAATAGCTTACGTACATTCCCATTGCCAACGTCAATGACATTTTTATTCAAAACTCAGTATTCACATTAAAAAATGTAGTTAATCTTATATTTTTTTTAAGGATAAGTTTACGTCTATATTAAAAGCGTGATGAGATAGTGTTGTGTATATTTTTACTTAACTGAACTGAGGGAAGTACCTGAGAAGCTTAGTTAGAACTATGGCCGTTCGCCACTAGTTAAAATCTCGTCGATAGAACAGAGAATTTAATAATTATTTCCATTACTTTTACACTGATTTCTAATGAATATAACAGCATAACGCAATAAAAATAATGTTCGCTAATATACGTGCATGTGCAGTGGATCACGTCGTAAAACAGCCTGAAAAATTCGTATTATTCTGGAATTACGTAACTATCAATGATTAGGTACCAGTTGCAGAAATCAATGTGCTTAAGAAAGTCATAATTCCCAAGTTCTTTGTGCAGCTGTACATTGTACGTATTTAAATTATTATCAACGAGGATACGCCACACTGCACCTTGAGACAATCCTGAGTCGCGGGCAATCCTCCATGTAGAATCATGAGGACTAACTACCATGGCAGCAAGTACATCAACAGCCCTCTCGTCTCTTACAAGTCGTCTGATGCGACGACGTTTGTTGCATGTCGCTTGCACTAGCCCAGCTGTGCGCACGCGACATGCAAGACGCTGGAAGACATTGTACGAGTGATGGACGCGCTGTGGGTATCTCTCTGCGTACAAACGGGCAGCAGCTCTGCAGTTCCGACGACATTATCCTAGTATCATCAGCATGTCATATACTTCTCCGTTTGTAAACGGCATTCCATTCAGAAAGCAACACCACAGACAGACAATGTCTGGCACTGAAACTACACACGCGATTAATGGTTGCAACGTAAACCGAATGCCTGAATGAATGCCACACAGTGACAGTGATTCCTCGTTCATTGGTCCGAATGGCCAGTCTAAAACAGCCTNCGAATGCCTGAATGAATGCCACACAGTGACAGTGATTCCTCGTTCATTGGTCCGAATGGCCAGTCTAAAACAGCCTCTTAACTGACTACCAGTGACCAGTATTTCACTGACCGATATCACTTATTCGGGTTTTGAGTGCACGACTTGAGCCGGTAAAAAGAGTGACACTGGCTCACCAGCGACAGTCGCACGGGATCTTTTTTTATGGAACGACTCCAACNTTGAGCCGGTAAAAAGAGTGACACTGGCTCACCAGCGACAGTCGCACGGGATCTTTTTTTATGGAACGACTCCAACCTTCAGTCAGTAATCAGATGGGTGAGTGCACAGGTGATAACTTCACTGAAGAGACTTTTCTGGGCAATTTGAGAAAGGAAAAAGTGACACACGAAGTAATTTCCGTACTGAAATGATATCACTTTTATGAATATGTTCTTTACGCCACGTGAAAGCAATACTATTTAGTTACACTCTAAATTTTTATGAGTGGAAAATCAGTGATTCATACGGAAATTCAACTTCTCTAATCAGTAAAAATGGCTCCACTTAGAATGAGTGAAAACCCACTGGTTTTTCAGTTATACAATTTCACAAATTTCACAATTTCACAATAAGTGATGGCGAATTGAATGTGGCAAATGTAAAATCGATTTTTACCGAATTTAGCAAAAAAAAAAAAACTAGAAATAAACATTTTTCCAATCGTTACTATTTATATTGTGCAATTAACCATATTTAAAAAGAATTAAAAAACTGCTGCGGGTGCTTGAGATTGGTATGATGCTGTTCCCAAACCACTTTATTACACCGTCACCTTACTATCTGAACTACGAAATTAAACTTCACAACAAAGGGAAAGAGATATGCGTTACAGCTATTCAACGAATGTGTGCAGTTTTAAATTGTATGGTATTTCTTTTCGTTTTTAGGATAATTGGCAACGTTAGGATTGTTAAAACAAATAAGACGTATAAATGACTCACATCGCCACATTACAAAATGCAGTTAAAACCTTCAAACCGAGCGCTGTGACGATTACGTGAAAAATAAATGAAATACGTAAAAAGCAATGAAAGACTGACTGTTCATGTTACCTCGTAAAATGGTGTTGCGTAAAATGAAACTGACATTTAAGAAAGTATTTTTATTGGTTTTATTGGTTTATACCTTGTTATTTCATTTGATAAACTTCCTTTAACGGCATTTGTAAACGTTGTTTAACTGATCCATTAGTCTAAAAACAAATCACTGAGAAAACAGTGAAAAAAAAGGTTGGTGGATCAGGGTAAACTGTCACTGAAACAATAAGTGAAGGAAAACAGGCATTTTATTTCTCTAATTGGAGTTGGAGTTGAGAGATTTGGGCGGCTCTTAACAGCGAGGTATTGAGAGCCAATAAGGGTGAAATGAGGCGAGAATGGAGTAGCGCCAGCATGCAGAGGCGGGGGAAACGGGAGTTACCTGAGAAAACCCGCCGACTAGCGGCATCGTCCAGCATGATTGCCGCTTGCGAAAATCCGGGAGTGGTCCGGCCGGTGATAGAACCCGGTTCGCCATGGTGTGAGGGGAGCAGTCTAACCGCTCCGCCACCGCGGCCTCTTTTCACTTATTCAGGAGTTAAATTCACTGAAGTGACTGTAAAATCAGCGTGGCACTGTTAACTGATCGAAATGTGAAATTCTCACTGATTCTGATTTAGAGTTTAAAGTGACACCAAGCCAGGGAACGTTTTAAATTAAATGTCATAAAACCTGTTTAATTTTATTTAAGATGTCGTGGATAATGATATTGGGCAGCTGCAGTCACAAGAGCCACCAGGCTCAATTCAAAAGTCACACTATTCACTTATACCGCTACCGGCTTCAGGAAAAATTCCTTGCAAAAGAAAACGAAACGACAATGGCAAAAATACAACTCTTACTTGAGTCAGAGTTATCATTTTACAAAGTGTCTAACGTTACCTCTTATATTTTTTCACTGAAAGTACCTTTCCCGTTTGCACTGGTGTCTGATAAATACTGCCAAAATTATGCACCTGTAAAGTTGCATATTGTGGAGCAAAGGTGTCCTTCAGCCGAATGCTGGGAAACAAGCAAATAAATTTCCAACTGCCTGTGCTTTAAACTTGAAGGCTGTTTACGAGGAAGCAGCAGTGCATTCTGAAAACGATCGGCTAGCAGCGGTTTCATCGTCACTAGTATTATCAGCTCGTCTTTTGTAAAAAACTTAACCAGCTTGAAAAACGACTGCACGATGTAATATAAAACATTTTTTGCCACAGAATGCCATAATTAGATTTTACGCGGTGTAAAACTGTGAATGAAAAATTAGCAACAAAGTATCACCACTGAACTCAACTGTAACGTTTGTAAAACTAGCCATACCGTTATGAAATTCATCTATGCTTAAGTTACAGTATCGTTCTTAAACGCAGTGGCATCTACTTTATCTCTGCAAACAAAATATTTCACTTGTGTGAAAGAGAAATTACCGCGTTGCTAACTAAGTCACTGTAACTGCCATGGAATAAAAGTTATAATTAGTTATGAAATATTAACTCTAAGTACACTGACAATGAGGTGGTTTATAAATAATTTAGTGCAGTTCGTGATTTATCATTCTTAACTAAAAGTTACCAAGAATTTTTTTTATATTCTGTATTATTCTGCATATTTCGATAAGCGCAAACGCTCGACTTATTGCAGTTGTCGTAATTGCTTAAAATATTGCTCAATGATGTAATATTTTAAAGTATATATTCCATTCTTGCAGCCGTAATGTGAAACTCTTTATTTTTATCATCCCCAGAGGTCTAATAATAACATCGAAAAATCATTGCAAATATTGCCCACTACCATTGAAGACATTTGTGACCATTCTACTGTCATCAGTTCAGTTATTAATGAGTTCCTTGGAAAAATTAGTGCTCCTGCAAAACAAGTTTTTTAATTATTTGGTCGTTAAAAGTAACGCTACTTCAGATAATTACCGAGTTGTGAATATAAGGCAAGTTATGTAGGAGGTGGATAAGTTCGTGTGTTGTAAAAATTGATCAATCACTGGCAAAAATATTAATTTCATCTTCGTAGCGGCACTTAGCTCACAATAAATCTGAATCAATGAATTTAATCAGTGTAATTATTTTACTGAATATTCAGTTAGTGAAATGTTATCTACTGGTGAAATCGTGCCGGACAATACCGCTTGTAGGTGGGTTTTCTCGGGGATCTCCCGTTTCCCTCGTCGTTTCTTTCCGGCGCTTCTCAATACTCACGCCAATAATCCTAATCGGATATCAAGACCTCGTTGTTAAGAGCCACCCAAATCTCTTCACTCACTCTACTAGTGAATCAGTGGAATGCAGTGAGATTTTACTGCCAGCCCAATGGGAACGTAGAATGAAAACGGGGTAGAGTGATCACGTTGGCTGAGCAAAGAGATTCTCTGTCTCCCAGCATTGGACCGCTTTTCTGCCAATACGACTATCATAAACGACGTGGGTAGTATTTTAGGTTACACTATTTAAACAAGTGCTTTAATTTGTTTTTATATTATCTCTAGTAAATTTTTATGGCAATAAGATTAAATTAAAATTGTTAAAAGTATTTTATACATTCAAAGGGATTTTGTTTTAAATTAAGATATAAACAAACACTTTTATCACTGTCAACCATGTTACTTGTGACAGTTGTGTTGGTTTGGGGTAGGTCAGTATTGGACACCAGAAGACGGATAATCTGTCTACCTCATATTTAGTCTATGAGTGGAACTCACTAGGGATCAGTAAAAATCACTGTTCAATAAGTGAATACTAGCCATTAAAATGAGAACTTTAATAATTCAAGGGGGGCAGTTTCGACAGACTGCAGTCAAATTCGCGTATTTGGAGCAGTTTCAACTGTGTCGATTTTAAAGTGCAGACACCGTGCAGGATGATCGAGCCGGGAAAGGTGAATGTCCAGCTTCTACGTAATCTCTCTCTGTCTCTCTCCGTCTGTCTCTCTCTCTCTGGAGTTCGTGCCATCTACCCTTCCAGCTGGAGTCTCGTTCAATTAGCCATGGAGAGAGCACTCAGNTCTCTCTCTCTGGAGTTCGTGCCATCTACCCTTCCAGCTGGAGTCTCGTTCAATTAGCCATGGAGAGAGCACTCAGCCCTCCAGGACGGCGGAGGGTTGACGGGGGTTGTCAAGGTGTGCTTTAACACGGGGAGTAATATTCAACACCTACCCCGGCCGCGAAGTGTCGCCTGGGACGCAAGTCGTTCACCCGGATGTGTCGCGGTCCAGCCGCAGAGGGCCTTGCAGCCTCGCAGTTTAATAAGCGCCCATTAGGGTCCATCTCAGCCTCGACAATAAATGGTCAGCTGAACCCCGCGAGCGAAATGGTGCCTGCCTTAATGAAGCAATTAGGAGAAATTGGGGACGTGGGCACCTCCCGTCGGGTTAAGGAGGGGCGAGGCCTCTATCAAGAACCACTTGGGCACCATGCAGGAAAGACTAAGAATACTCCGGAAAAATAACTAATCTGCAATGGAGACCGCACAGGAGANCACTTGGGCACCATGCAGGAAAGACTAAGAATACTCCGGAAAAATAACTAATCTGCAATGGAGACCGCACAGGAGATCTCTCAAGTGGTGAAAAAAAAAAAATCGAAACTAAGGAATTTTGAACTGAAACTTAGGTGTTTGCGAATGTCGTAGGTGGCTGTTCTTCCTATGGCATTATTGTGTAATCTAACTACGGACAATCTCACTTTATTTATATCCTAACCTAGCAAAAATTGAGGGCTTTGCTGTTATCTGTGTCAGTGGAACAAGCGTTATTCTGATAGGACTATACATTGAGGCACAACGTGAAAGATTATTAAGAGCAATCCTAACTAATCTTAACTAATATTGTAAATGCAAAAGTGTGTTTGTTTGTCATTCTTTCACGTCGCAACGGTGCAACGTATATACGTGATTTTTTTGTACAGAGATAGTTGGAGGGCCGGTAAGTGACATAGGCTACTTTTTATCCCGAGGAAATACCCCATTACCTCGGGGAAATTCTTATTGGAAAATGAAAAAGTACACAAACGGAATAACAATGCAAGGTCGCAACCGAGCAACAGATCAAAGTAATTTCTTGCACAGAAATAGTCGGAGGGCTGAAAGGTGATATTGGCTACTTTTTTATCGCGAAAAAATTTACAAACGATAATAATGAATTAAGTCGCAAAAAAATTTTGCCGCCACCGCACTCTCTTGCTGTCTAAACCGTTAAAGATGGAACAATATCATGGAGTAAAGAATTGTGTAGAATAAGAAGACCTAAAAAAACTCCGCGGTAGCATATATCTATCAATATAAGATAAATACTAATAAGTGTTTTTACCATTTAATTCACCGAGACGTTGAGTTTTATAATAATCTAGATGATTAACACTTAGGAAAATTCAACTTCATTTAAAAAAAAAAAACTTTAACAATAATTCTGCAGTCCACGCGAGCGGAGCCGTGAACACAGCTAGTATACAAACTACTGAAACATTTTAACGTATATGGTAACAATACCGGGTGCGTTCGTAGACACACATGATGTAAAGGTTGCTCATGGTAAAGTGAGCACTTCTAAAATCAACCAAAGAAAAAAAAACACTGCCCATACATGCTACAGTACAAAATAACATGTAGGTTCNTGAGCACTTCTAAAATCAACCAAAGAAAAAAAAACACTGCCCATACATGCTACAGTACAAAATAACATGTAGGTTCCAAGATAATATGTATAGAGGATGAATCACCTAAAATTTGCACCGCAAATATTTCAGAAATGAAGTTTAGACAATGGCTCATAATTGCAAATTTGAATAAATATTAGAATGTGTACATCTAGAACAAAGTTACATTTTTTTCAAATGAAACAATGCCTATTCACACCAATAAAATTAAACTAGAGGAAATTAGTGTATCAATTATATTTTTCCCAGGATTATAGTGGAAGTGGTTACGTGTATCGTAATACGGCACTTTTAAATACCGACAGTTGTGTCTGCTAAATTTATCTGATTGGTTACTAGACTGTGATGTTCATATGTGTGTTCAGATTATGTTTCCTTTACACTGGTTGCATTGGGATCTCATTGAGAATACTTTTTAATAATTCATACTACCTAGAAGTAGTACATGTTGGGAGATGGTGTTTACTAATGCTGTGAAGGTAAGTTCTCTCTTTCTTCCTGAGAATTCACAGAATTTGTTTATTCACTTTTGTGTTTACTAAGAGAGTGCTGATACATGGTACAGTTACGGAACAGACACNATTCACAGAATTTGTTTATTCACTTTTGTGTTTACTAAGAGAGTGCTGATACATGGTACAGTTACGGAACAGACACGTGTAGGTATTTAACATTGTCATATTACGATAGCAAGTAAATTACTTGCACCAGAATCCTGCAAAAAAAATCTAGTGACATTTTAATTCTCTCTAGTTTCATTTTCTCGGTTTGAATAGACATAGTTCAATTTGAAAACATGTAACTTTGTTCTCGATATACACATTCTTATAAGTATTAAAATCTGTGTCTGGCCTGCAATTATTAGCCCTCTTGTAAAGTTCAATTTTGTGAAACCAGCACATCAATGGCACCTTTATTTGCGGTGCAAGTTTCAGTTGGCTTATACTGTATTTATAGCCACTGAAGACAATTTTTTTTTGTTTTGTACGAAACTGAATTAGAATTTGCATATTATTTTAACACATTTACTTTCCTAAAATTGCCACGGTTTCCACTTGGATGACGCAATAATAAAGTGAGATGATCCAGG
This sequence comes from Clitarchus hookeri, assembly GCA_002778355.1. Classification (NCBI taxonomy): domain Eukaryota; kingdom Metazoa; phylum Arthropoda; class Insecta; order Phasmatodea; family Phasmatidae; genus Clitarchus; species Clitarchus hookeri. The sequence continues at coordinate 49,904 of NQII01011102.1, forward strand.
GCAATGTTAAGCCTGTTTATAGCGGGAGGGTACAAAGTGAGAGGAAAAAGACATTTCAAGCAGGTATTTCAAAAGTGCTCAATTAACTTTGAACAGTCTATAACAGTTATTATTTTTCGCTGTGAACACAAAACAAATTGTAACGGATCGTTGCCGAGAACCCAAAGCCTGTGGCGCAATACGAACAGACATTTCGGCAAACGATTTCTTGCTTTTCCATCTCGGTAATTTCTCACTCCGTTACTTAGGGAATTCTGGAACACGTGCAGGCGCAACTAGAAGGCAATCAATTAAATTTTATAATGAAGTCAACTCCCAACCCTTTGCCATCTTTCCCTTTACGCCCTCCTTCTTCATTATAGGAAGGACAGACACGGCACGCATTTATTGCTCAGAAATTTTGCTCTTTGACAGCTGCCCCCTTCCCCTTTTTTTTCTCCTTTACTGCTAGCAACAAAGTGTGACGTCGAAAAGAATATCTTTGATAATGAGGTTTGCTCCGAGGATCTTTAAAGACGTTAAACTGAAATAAGCACGGGTGTGAGTGAACTGTGCTATCTAGAGAAGTCGTTTAATTGATTCTACATCATAAAGATTAACTCCAGTTTCCTTTTGACGAACAGATATAAATTATTATTTAAACATTCATTGTTGTGACGTTGAACATTACCACAAAAATAATTATATAAAAATTAAACTTAACAAACACTTAACAAGAAAAATTGGAATTTGTTTTACTAAAATTATGAGTTTTATTAAAGTGATTAATGACACTGTTAACTCGTAAAATACATATATGAAAATAAAGGTAAAACCAAGGTTGTTAAAATTATTTATCATGCCACACATTTCTTTCCATACTTAGAACAGAATAAACTGGTATATCTGGCGTATCTTTTCGTTTCAGTTAGTATTACGAGAAAAAGAACGTATATAAAAAACACTGTATCAAGTATGGCAAATATTTACCCGGGAATTTCGTAAATTAATTTCAACTGAAGCTCTGGGGTAAAACTTGAGCAACCGTCAAAGAACCTTGGCTCGAAAACACACAAGTACTATGGCGTATAGCTGGCACTGAGAAAAAATATTGTTGCATGAACCAAACTTGTGTACTCATAATCAAACTAAGGCTGTTAATATAGGGACAACAAACAGGTTGGATGTTGGTAGCATCAAAATATTGTTAACGTACATTTAATTGCAAAATAACTGTGTGTTGTAGCCTTGTCTGTAATTGCATCCGCAATTGTGAATTTAGTTCCTAGAAGAGAGCATACTGTTCCTCATACATACCGGATAGTTCCCTCATGAAAAAACTTCAGAAATGTTTGGATCGTTCAGGCAACGAGCAGTACTGTGATGAACTAACACAACATTCTGTTGCTGGTATAAAAGTATGGTTACTGCTACAATGAAACGCGTTTCTAGAACTGCCCTGTTGTCACCTCTCTTCTGATTTTTTTCAGTGTGTAGCAAGGTGTATCCGCGAAATTTTCGGGACTCTTAGTGGAGTGGAGAGAATTGGGTGGCTCTTAACATCGAGGTCTTGAGAGCCGATGAGGGTGGAGCGAGGTGAGTATGGAGCAGCACCAGGATGCAAAGGGCTGGGAACACGGGAGATCCCCGAGAAAACCCGCTAACCAGAGGCATTGTCCAGCACGACTACCACATGCGAAAATCCGGAAGCGACCCCGCCGGGAATCAAACCCGGTTCGCCTAAGTGGGTGGCGAGTAGTCTGACCACTACACCACCGCGGCTCTTCCGGGCCTCTTAGTCATAGGTGATTGTTTTAGTTACGTACACGCAAGTCGTAGGGAAGCGTAAGAACCTAAACTGCTAACGATCGCAAAATGTGTAAAAACCACAGATCGGAAAAAAATGTATTAAAATATTTACAGCATGTCAAAAATTTACGACGGAGTTTAAAAATTTTTATAATATAAAACAAGCGATTACGTGTAGAAGTAAAATGAAATTCAGTTAGTAAGCCCATTAATACCAGAATATTTAACATTATAGTTATTTTATTATTTCTGTAGATTTTTTATTCAGTTCGACAACTAGCATAATATGATTAGCAGAAATTATATTAACATGAAAGTGATAACCAGAGTAGACTGCTAATAGTTGAAAAGAAGGCCTGTTAGTGATCGGATAAACACGTGTACAACTTTTCTTTGAAGTGGTGAATCCATGCGAAAGCTTCTATTGATATTTAGACACATGCCTCAACATGCACGAGCTTATTTTCCCACGCACGCACGCAGAAGAGAAAGAAATAGGAAAGGTAACGGGAGGAAAAGTGAGAGAAGTACAAGGCCGATCCAAAATATAGTACGTATTGTATAGGTTCTTTACAGGCATGTTTTAGAAATCAGCTGACTGAATCGAAAAATGTTAACTTTGCACGTAGCTGAAAATTGAGTTTCTTTCTCTGATGGACCTGGCAGTTTTCGACTTTAAAACAGTACGATATAGGACTTAATCCCAGAAATGTTTGTGCTTTAACAACATATGTCGTGATCCAAGCCATACCTTGAATTGTCATCATACAAAACAAGAAAGAAAAATTTAACTGGACGACAGTCACATCTGTAAGGCGCGAAAAATTCGCTACCTACAGGCAATGTGGCCTGCACGAAATAGAGTCTTCCTTGTTTGATATTTCCCTTTGTGGGTATCCAGTTTATACTATGAAAACAGCAAGAAAATCGCCATTATGTTTTCCTACATAATAGTCCTAACATTCAGTTGTGATTGTTACCTATTATGTTTAAATCTAGTGAATTCATCGCTGAAAAAATTAATGTATTACTGGATTGCAATTTTTTCTGTTCTTAGCAAATGAATTTATACCAAACTAGAGAACCCTTTTATTTTTTAACACTATGTAAAATTATTTTAACAGCTTTTTACTATCTCTGAAACCGTAATAGAATTTTAACTATGTTCTGCCATACGCACCATTTATTGGAAGGAAACAAACATTTTCTGAAAATAATCTCCGTTTGGTATTCATGCGAACGCCACATTCATAATTCTGAAAAAATAATATTTGAAATACATGTTCTTCTGTATAAAATTTTTCATATCACTGTCGAATTTTACGGCTGACCAAATTTCCAAAAATAACGGGCTGTGCTTATATTTTATACCTAGTTCATGTGCGATGTACAGGAAAAATACACTATTTTTGTTATCTACGAAGCGATGAGAATAATAAATGGACTGAGCCTCTCCTATGTGAAGAATTTCATCGCTAATATAGCTACTTTACAAAAGTTTTCGCATAGCTGAACAAACGGTTTCAATTTATAATGCATGGTGGGGTGCTTTACAATCTTTCCTGCCAAAGCAAAAAAAAAAAAAAATCCTGTTTTGCGTAAAAACAATTTTTTGCCATATCCCCTCTAATAGGATTACAAATGTTTTCTTTTTCCCTCGAGGTGTATACTTAACCCTGTCCGATGTTGTGTATAATTTCTGCAGCTGCATTCATTTTACCGCACTGTTGTAATCCTCTTAGCACCCAGCATTGATCGCAAATCATACATAAATAATACGAAGCTAAGTGTACTTTTTTTAATTCCGTCTACCACGCAGTAATCCGGTTCTCTCAAAAATTTACTCTCTATGCCATATTGTCAGCAGATCCTGAACGAACAAACAAAAAGGATATAAAGTTTTTACAGTTTAAGAAAATTGGATATTAAAATAAAAAACATATTTTCGATATATATATATATATACAATGTGTACTGTAAATAACACTGACTCTAGCAAATAAAATGTATTAGCATATATTTTACACAACTGCGTAGCAAATTACATTATTGTCTTTATATTATTTTACCGCTGTAAATAATTTAAACCTTCAATGGTTAACGCAAAACAAAAGCATAAATTGTACTGAAATGAATACATTAGAGTATATACAAATATATATTTTTTCTGTGAGTCTCTCTCTCTCTCTCTCTCTCTCTCTCTCTCTCTCTCTCTCTCTCCCTCTCCCTCTCTCCATCTACACTCTTTCCCGCTCTTTGCAGAACTACCAAAAGGTGCCATTTGTTCTTAATATATCTGTGGGTTTTTTACACAATTTGTGTGACGTGAAATCAGGAAAATGGCGTATCTTACACGAAACTGTGCGGAAATATTCATCCGAAAAATGCCCTGTTGGCTAAGGACGTAAAATAAGTACACAAGTAAGAGAAATGCACGATAATAAATTTCACGGCCCCAAAATCTTTTAAATAAATGCAAATTGCCTAAATAAATAAACTATATTACAGAACATCAAAGAAATTTTACCTTCATCCTTAAAAACCCCAACATCGGCCGAAAGATACCAATCGCCTTTGAACCAAAGATAGTACTAAGTAATTTTTTATGCTATAATCTGCATTATGAGTGTAGTGCAGTTAAATAATACTCAACATAAAATGACTAAAAATTTTAGTTTTGCTTCTGTTACGTCGCATACACGCACTATGAATCAACTTGGCGAGCATCAACGTGCACGCTAAAAATCTGAATCAGTGATTTGAATCGGTAGAATTATTTTACTGAATATTTAGCTAATGAGCGCTGTTATATACCGGCGCATCAGTGGAATGCCCATAGGTTTTACCGCCAGGCCAGCGTTATCCACTAGAACTAAGTAGATATCACTGTTTAATGTGTGAGCACGAGCAACTAAAATGTTCAGTAGAGTTTTGCTGATTCAAGAGGGTCAGTTACAAATTATATACAGTAAAATTCGCAGATTTNTACCTTCATCCTTAAAAACCCCAACATCGGCCGAAAGATACCAATCGCCTTTGAACCAAAGATAGTACTAAGTAATTTTTTATGCTATAATCTGCATTATGAGTGTAGTGCAGTTAAATAATACTCAACATAAAATGACTAAAAATTTTAGTTTTGCTTCTGTTACGTCGCATACACGCACTATGAATCAACTTGGCGAGCATCAACGTGCACGCTAAAAATCTGAATCAGTGATTTGAATCAGTAGAATTATTTTACTGAATATTTAGCTAATGAGCGCTTTTATATACCGGCGCATCAGTGGAATGCCCATAGGTTTTACCGCCAGGCCAGCGTTATCCACTAGAAATAAGTAGATATCACTGTTTAATCTGTGAGCACGAGCAACTAAAATGTTCAGTAGAGTTTTGCTGATTCAAGAGGGTCAGTTACAAATTATATACAGTA
>NQII01011103.1:0-11961 GCA_002778355.1 Clitarchus hookeri
AATATACCGCTGGATCACCCAGAACTTCCAATATGGCTTAGTATCAGCGTTCGTCGCTCAAGAAACAAGTCCCTATACCTAGCGTTCCCCACAATGTCGGCAGTAGTAGCATGAGTAATTTAAAGCTACCCTTCAGGCTCACAACTCGCAGGGTCCGTAAAATATGTGTTCATTTCCGGTAAAGTTTGTGTTTGTTTCCGGAAAAGGATGTGTTCATTTCCGGTAAAGGACGTGTATGATATTCGAGACAAAATATGACCCAGCCAACTGAAACACCCAGTAACTGAATTCTGTTTACCCTATTCAATATCCAAGGCGCCCATAGCCTGCTCCTGCCTGTATATCATATAACAGGGAGGCGAATAGCGTCATGTTGTTAGTGAACGGTGAATTGAAGTGTAATGGGAGGGCTGAACCTCAGCTGCATTAGGCATGTTTCCCACCCCAGCATGGTTACCAGCAGATGACTGACCTAAACCCCTATATTTCATTAGCTATTAAGAGAGCCCCCACTCAAATTATTGGCTATTTTTCACACTCAGTGGATTGTACCTTCTTCCATATCTCACTATCAAACCATTGTAGCTTGACCCACACCACTACCTCTATAGTATGCAGGTGATTTATAAAGACGTCACATTGCTCATGCATAACTGACTGTTCGCCACATTACTTATTGATCTCTGCAGTCAATGTCACGTCACATTGCAGTTCTTCGTCGGATAGGAGGGTGATATATTGTTATATCTTTCCTGGTCTTTTTAGCATTTCATCTGGTTAGTTATTTTTTATGTTCAACACTTCCTTTAGAGTACTTCGCGGGATATTAACATATGGGCATGTTAATAAAAAAACATATTTACCCTCCAAAGTATAAAAAATATCCGCTTAATTTTAAGTACCCATTCAGATAAGCAAGATATTGGAGTGTAGAAATCAAGATGAATTATTCGTTTTAAGTGATTCTGCAACCAGGATTGCAACTTCGTCTTTGGTGGTACCATCGCTGACTCCAGCTGGACTGTTGCATTGTTTGCGATGCCATACACAAAACCTTAGGTTAAGGTCCTTGTAAATTGGAATTTTGAAGTCCAGCTAGGTTGATAAGCAGTCTTATCTTCCCATCATCTCTTAGCCATCAATACTCATACCATCAATCACGCAATGAGCAAACTTTCGATCATTCATTCAATATTTAACCTTTCAATATGTCAACCATTAGTCGGTCCGCTGGTTTTATTTCCCTCTACATGTATAGAGTAAACATTAATTTAACGAACGTCTCGAAATTTGTGCTTGGTGGCTGCATTAATGTATGGTATGCAGTCCAGGGTCTGTGCATTTCTACATAAAGCCTTAACTACTTAACTTTATGCAGAATATTAACCTATTGGCAATTTCAAACATAATAAATGACCACACAAAGAATAACAAATATAACAAATGGCAATATCAGTAACAATACCAGTCATACATACCAAACACACCGACCTACTATCCCGACCAACAACAGAGATTGTCCATACCAGCTGATAATACCAAATGCCTATACAGACCAGCCAGGCCAACTAATCAACAGGACCGACCACACCAACTGACCATTAACACTGAAGAGTCAAGCTCAAATGACCAAGAAAATGAACCAGATTTTTCAAATAGTCCTGAGTCAATTCTTCCTCAAAACCATATCTAATAAACATTCTTCAAAATCATTTATCAAAAGCATTCCTCAAAGTGAAATCATAAAAATCATTGCTCAAAAACTTTCCTCAAAACATTCCTAAAAAAAAAAAAAACACCCCTTCAAAACATTCCACAATAATATTCCTTAAAATAATCATCTGATCATTTGTTCTACAAATACAAATCCCTGTGATCATTGAGTCTTCAAATAGAGCTCAACAAACTTTTAAACTACTTGACAAATACAGGATACTTCAGATTAAACCATACCCTTGTCTGTGCACTTACTTGCTCGCACAAATTTTACGTAAAATAAACTCTTCCACTGAAATGCATATACCATTGAATTAATGTATTCAAGAAAAGAAGTCGGGTCAGTATGATAAATGAAACATCTACTACTATGTTTACATAAATTTACTGTTCTTATTATTACATAAATCAACATTGCATTTCTCAGTTGTTAGCTGATCATGGATATTACCCAATGGTCGACCTCTGATTTTGCACCTGTCATTCAGTTCTTTGATAATTCAGATATCTTCTTAATGTGTGGGAAATCTCCACATTGTTGTAAAGTGTTCAAAGTCTGAAACTATTAACAAATTAATTGGGATATTCAGGAAATACACTGCTGGCCATTAAAACTGACACACCAAGGAAAATGTTCCTAAAGGATGCTACATTGGGGGAATGTTTACAGCAGAGTACGTCAATGATGTTACTAGAGGTCCAGCCAAGTGGAACAGTGCTTGCGCTTATTGCAAAACGGATAAATGGGATGTAAGAGGTAGCTAGGGAGCCACTGCAGGTAGTGGCATTGTGTTTCTCCACCGGTTCAGTGCACAGACAGAGAAAGAATGCCAAGTCAAAGAACACAACAAACATACGAACAGGTTTCCACGTTTCTCCGCAGGAGAATCGTTGCCTATCAAGATTTTGGATTATCATATTGGGAAATTAGCTGTCGCGTTGGTTTAAATGCAACCATAGTGAAGTAGATGTAAGATCAGTGGGTCAAGGAGCGATTGACTGAGTGACATGCAGGAATCAAACGCTCCTGCCCCACCAACGAGTACAAGGACAACTATCTGGTCCGCATGGCGATTACTAACCATACAGCCATATCAGACATCCTTACTAAGCAGCTCAGAGGTGTGACACATCTATCTGTGTCCACAGGCGTGCTTCGTTGCAATCTGCGCTATCAGAGCATTTTGTCCAGGCACCAATTATGGTCGCTGCTGCTGACTGCTAATTACACAGCCGCCTGCAGCAGCAATAGTACATGGAACGTCGGGTCTGGAGGGACGAATGGCAAGCCATAGTTTTCTCCGGAGAATCCCATTTCTGCTTGCAGCACCATGATCGTTTCTTGTGTTTCAGGTGACACAGTGGTGCGCACATGGCAGAGTCCTGAATCATACTGGCCCCAGCACCTGGAGTTATTGTATGGGTTGCCAATGGATTCTAGTCACGTTCATGCCTAGTCCACATCGCTGGTACACTGATCCGCAACCATTACATCTAAGGGGTGTTGGAGACTGATGTCCCCTATATTCAAGGCCAGCCCGGAGCCCTGTACCAACAGGACAATGTGCAACCGCATGTGGCACACATCGTCCGACAGTTCCTGGATGACGACAATTTCACACTTCCTACTTGGCCTGTGTATTAATCAGATATCTCGCCCACCGAAAAAATGTGGTCCAATGGTTTTTATAGCTCACATCTTCTCGAATATACAATTATAAGGTCCAGAATTGTACGTTGTCTGTGTTCTTTTCTNATGGTTTTTATAGCTCACATCTTCTCGAATATACAATTATAAGGTCCAGAATTGTACGTTGTCTGTGTTCTTTTCTTATTCTGCCTTCTGAGACCGGAAATCGAAGCTTCCATTGCTCATTGGGTGCTTGTAAAACAAATGCACCCGGATACATACTCAAATCTTTGGGTCAGCGGTGGGGTACAACATGTAATTAGTATTTTTAGGAGCACTGGCTGTATTTAATATGTAATGGTTTTGCTGTCTCAAAGATTTTCCGTACTTGAGTGTTCCCCATAGAGTGAAGTTGCTCCCCTCCAGTTAGCAGGCTGGTTTTAGTGTATGTAGTGTCGTGATATATATATATNTCCCCATAGAGTGAAGTTGCTCCCCTCCAGTTAGCAGGCTGGTTTTAGTGTATGTAGTGTCGTGATATATATATAAATAATGTGTTGTTACGTTGTAGGCAACTGTGTTATTTAAGCTCGCATATTGTATGTGTATATGAGATCCCTAGTATCATGGACAGTTACTCCAAACTAATCCCGTACACATTTCAGCGGTTTAGCAGCTGTCCTAGGTTCAAGCCTGGCACCTTGATACAGTATATTTGATCGCGGACAGTTTGTGACGTTTTATGTATAGAAAGCTCTAGTTGAATAAGTATGAAGTTTCTTGTGTGCTGCTATAATCTATCCACCTGGAACATAGAACTATCATGTCGGTTGTGTTTATTTGGCTGTAGGAAATCCTGGTTAATTAATTTATCTTATATCTACGTCTAACTAATTGAATTATAATTATTTGTGTTTAAATATTTTGTTTATTTCCCATCACCTTTTTTCTTGTTGTTTATGTATGATTGTGTATTATTTTATCAATTTATTTCAATTTATTATTATTTTATTTCAAATACCTTTTAATCAGATTATATCTATTTTTATGCTTTCGCCATTTACTATTTTGCCATTTTTAGTTCAATATAAATTATTATAAAAAAAAACTATATAATTTTTATGTTTTTTTTAAATTATTTGTTTTATTTAATATTTAATATTTTACTTGTTTGATATATTTTGTTTGTTTATTTTCTACATATAAGCTACATACACGTCTCACTTCGCCCAAGTTTGAGACTGGTGTGCATGCCCTTGGTCTGGGTCGCAAGTGAGTTTGGGGCATTCCCTCTTGCTCGTGCTCCCACATACTCGACCTCCGACTGGGTCACTCTTCTGCGTAGTGCGTGTCGTGTTTGCATGCATTCGTGNGTCTGGGTCGCAAGTGAGTTTGGGGCATTCCCTCTTGCTCGTGCTCCCACATACTCGACCTCCGACTGGGTCACTCTTCTGCGTAGTGCGTGTCGTGTTTGCATGCATTCGTGACTCTACTTTAAGTCTGTGCGACGTTGTGTGTACTGAAAGTGCACTGTTTTGGCCGCGGGAAGAATATTATGGTTTCGAAGGTGGTGCACTGTGATTGACTGGCCATTCCAGGTGCAGCGGGCTCCTTCCAGAGCGAAGTAATCATNTGGTTTCGAAGGTGGTGCACTGTGATTGACTGGCCATTCCAGGTGCAGCGGGCTCCTTCCAGAGCGAAGTAATCATGTGTTGATTTATGTGTAACATTTTAGTTCTGCGGGATTGAAATTATTATCTGGTAAGTATGTCCGTGATACTACTCCTGGTGGGTGGTAATTTACTGGCTTGAAGAACCATTTTAAAAATGAAAATATTGATTCCTTCTAATGGGAGTTTTCTAATCCAAGGTGAGGTCAAAATACTTCGCCACCTGTGCGGTGTTGCACCTGGCAAAAATAGGTAATCACTCTGGCCTCGGCTCACCCACGTGTTCATTCCGTTCTGCTAAAGAAGACCCATCCCACGCGAGTTATCAGCTTTTGTTGCAGCTGTGAATATCCAACTCATGATTTACTAGAGGCGACCGTGTCATGTATTTCGTTTATGTCANCAGCTTTTGTTGCAGCTGTGAATATCCAACTCATGATTTACTAGAGGCGACCGTGTCATGTATTTCGTTTATGTCGTATATTTCTGTATTTGCTGAAATTTGAAGCGATATCAGTTACTATTTGCTTTTATTTATCTCGGCAAAAATGAATCATCATAAAAACATAACTGTCATTGTTTTTAATTATAATTTATATTTTTTATAGTTTAGGTGTTCATGATAAAATACGAGTATTGTCAGCACTTACAACTACAAACGTTATACTTATCATGAGTGATGTCATTCATCATAGTAGTGTTTTCATCCCGTTCTTATGGGGGAGGAAATTGACAAGAAATTATTGTTCACTAGACGAAAAATATATGTTAGACGCACGAAAGTCTACAACGTGACTAAGTGTTTACTGTTTGGGGTTATGATATACTAGAAAGGTGACTGTTAGTACAAATAAACAGTACGTTAAATTTGTCGATTCACGTGTCATTAAGGCTGTGTCCGAATCTAGGAATGCACTTATGTGTATAATCATACTCCACTCTGCTCGATACTTGATAAATTCCGACAGGCATGCTTATTTCCATCCGTTAGAGCAACTAGCCTGCTGATAAGATTTTGAACAAGCATGTTAACAAAACACAAATACTGAATCTGAGCTGGAACTTAGGGGAATAAATTTAAAATGTTCAACACATTAGGAGATGTAGCTGAAAAGCGCATGATAATGAAAGTGTTGCTATTAATCTATCATATATTACTTGTCAAGAAAGGAATGAATAATTATGTGACTCAGTAAACGCAGTTATCTATTATGTATTATTAAAACAGGTAAAAACTAGACGAAAATTTAATTTTAAACTATTAATGACATAAATAAAATCTCATTTTGGAATTTTTATATAATTTGTTCACTTGCCTAGTAAAATATTGGCAGTGTTCTCACTGCTCTGCATATCTATTATAAATTCATTGCCACGCACGGTTTTTATCAAATCACCAAGAAAACTGGTTATGTTTACCCCAACTTTTCTTGATCATTAAAGGTTAAAGAGTATAGATTCTCATATATTCTCAGTGGTTTTTTTCGAAAGTTAATGACTCCATGCCTCTCTTTAGAAAAATAATTATAAGGAATATCAATTATGAACTACATATAAATCACTTTTCAAAATAGTAGCCTATGGGCTGTAAGGTCGTGCGAAGTACACACATACGTTTCCCCGTTTACATGCGTATGTCATTTCCCGAGACATGTACAACATTTACATACTTAGACGAATCTGAACGCTCTATAAGTGTGCATTTAATTAAGCATAAAGCCTTATGCATACAGCGCGGAAAGGACGTGGTTGATCACGTATAAGGCTCAACTTCAACAAAAGTTTTTTTTAAAGCGACAGTAAAATTTTCGTTTCTGTTAGTCCCATGTTTACAATAATGGTGTACATTAGTGGTTATTGTCTGAAATGCTGGCAGCTATGTGTGTTTACTGCTACACGAGTGTAACGCAGCGTAATTTTTATATTCTACTCTGAAACCTCGAACTCATAACAGTGCGTAAAACACTGACACTTAAGTTATTATCAGTAATATTAAAAACATTAAGGGACGCATGATAACTATGTACAACAAAGACAGTTGCAATATTCTACTTCAGACTACATTACAAAATATAGCTATTTATACACTAAATATAGGTTGAATGCAACAGCTCGGTGTCAATCGTTAATAGTTAAACTTAGTTTGCAAAAAAAGTAAGCATTAAGAATGATGCAATAAGCGCTTATCTGTCACACGGAAACACTTCTTCTGTATTTCCAGTTTCTAATATTCTTTTAATTCTTAATTCTAGCCTATGGAAACAGGAAGCAAGCCTGTTATGATTACTTTTGTTCCAAACCTAACTTTCTATACAACAACCATATTAAGGGGACCACGGTGGCAGAGCGGTTTGCCGGCTCGCCTTCCACAAAGGTGAACCGGCTTCAATACCCTGCCGGGTCACAAGATTTTCACAAGTGGGAATAGTGCCTGGTGATGCCGTTCGTCAACGGGTTTTCTCCGGGGGCTCAAGACCTCACTGTTAAGGGTCTCCCAAATCTCTTCATTCAGTAACAATATGTTAACATGTGCACTCACACGACGTTTTGATATTGTTTATACTTACATTACTGTAAATAAGAGTTTCCCGCCAACAACACCGTCTGCTGTGTTGTGTGTGGTCGTCGCCTCACAAGTTTCACCAAAGATATAAAATATAACTATTTCTTTCAATGCCTAAGGAAATCCCAACAACTTGCTAAGTTTTATTGTAAACCAATACCTGAGGTAACAAACTTTCGTTTCTTTTACACACGTATTAACGCATAATTTAACGTTTGAATTTTCTATTGTAAACCCATCTTTATTTCAGACTTTGCAGCTTACGCTAAATTAAAGTGCGTGGTTGTGTTTAAACGCAGTTGAATCAAATTATTTTTGTGTTCATAGTGTATAGTTGATACCAAGAAGAACAGAAACAATTTGTAAATATCTTCGCTGTGTCAAAATTATTTCATGTGTTCTGGAATGTTTGTCGTCTCCTAGCCTCCAAATCGAAAATGATACCAATTTACTAATACTATTTAACAATTTGAATTATTTGTGACAGTAGGGCATCCTTGTATGTTAAGTTTGTGTCACCTTGCCTTTCCTAAAAGTATTTATGTTCTCTGTGCCTCATGTTTTGTTTGAATTAATAAATACTCCTTCCGTTAACGACCACTCATCTTGTTTGCATGATTATGCTATAGGAACGAAATATATTTTATAACATGTAAGATCATCTTCATAACGAGGAGCATAAATTCATACAGCAAATTTAGTTTCGATTCGATCGTCGTGAGTATTTTCTCCTCTTTACTAGCATTCCTTTGCCGCTTAGAAGAGTTAATTTTAATATTTTAGTGAGATGCTAACAATATGTAGTGTATTATTTTTTCAAAACATTATATCTTCCAATATTTAAAAAAAATGTTTCATGAAGTATCCAGAGGCGTGAGTCGTTTAAGCCGGCACTACACGTTACCCAATTTCTGCTACCTTCTGTTGTCCCCATGGGCACAACAGAAGGCATACAAGATTCTATAGCGGAAGAGATGAATGAACGCATCAGTGTTGCCTTAAGTAACAGAAAATTGTAAATGGCAGGAAAAACAAATCGCAGGGAACAGGTGTACAAATGCAACCAAATCTTAACTTATATGTAGGCACCTTATGGTACATCCAAATGTACGAAGATTGCTTCTTTCTCCTGAAGACTGCATTTATTTAGGTCTCTAAGTACGAGTACTATTAATGTATGGAACATTAAATGAGTAACGGCACTGCTTATGTATGGAAAACAAGGTACTGCGTTGTATGTACGACGGACATTCGCACCATTCATTAAAACATTAGTAAATTATTTGAACATGTGCGTAGCCAGAAATTTACTTTTGGATTGAGCATAGCCCACAAGAGACAAGGGAAAGGGGGGGGGATTTAATATTTCTCTTTTAGGACAAAATACGAAAGCTGTAATATTACAAATAATGAGTTAAAATATCATTTATAACCAATATACAGATATGGAAACACAAAAATTATATAAACATCCTTCATGTTCAAGGCGGATCAAACATTTAATGTATTAAAATAATATAAAAGTTTTCATTTCTGTTTCAAATTTAATTATTTTTGTATATTTAAACTTTATTTCGGGTGGATATGTACCGATATCACCCATCCCCCTCCCGGCTAAGCTACTTTATTTGCAAATGTATTTTTAATGCGTATAATAATCAAACTTGCTTAGTTTGTAATTTAAAAAGCTTTAACTGTTAGAAGGCCAAAAGAAGACATAACTATCACAATATTAAACTGAAGGCTTTTATAAGTGCCTGTTGACATTACTCACGTACACACCTCAAAACATCTGCTTTAGAAACCAATCGTTTTGATAAGCAAACAACCACAGATTGTTTATTGGACTGTGATGTTAATTACGTATTATTGCTTTTAGGCAAAGTGGTTATTAAAATAAACGTTTTATAACAATAACATAATTTATAAACAGCAATAATGTATTACATAAAAGCTTTCATTATACGACGGAGATTTTAACTCTGAAGCTTAACATTATGTGACGCCGACCTACGCACGAACCCACTGAGCTACACACACAGTCTTCAAATGTTTGTGAAATAATATATATATTTACATTACCTAACTCCGCATTTACCACATATTATTTAAAGTTGGTTTCATTGTTTTATTATGACAGTGTTATTAATTTACAATGGTTCCCGTTACGTATGCCTACATTAGGTTTCATTTTGTGCATACATACGTATTGCAGAACCAGTAATCTTTTTGTAAACGGACATATACGGATTGAGGTAACTACTCGGGTGTTTGCTATCTTGTTTGTCCGAGCTTCGTGGGTATAGCAGACATTCAGAACACGTTCTACTCTTGTGGGCTTTGGTATGGGAGCGACAGAGATGGAGTATGAGCGAGAGAGACGGCAGATGTAACAGTTGCAACGCTGCCATCTTTTTCACGCAGCCGCCACGAAAATGGACAAGCGCTACATAGTGATTATATTTAGAACTTCAGATTCTTACGTGCTGGAGTGGTCAGAAACTTTTAACCCTTGGGAAGTCCACTCAAGGTATATCTTTACTCAATGATAATACAAAGTCATTACCGCACTTCTCATGCTGGTTGATGTCAAACACCAGTTTTTTTTCATAACCACACCGAACTTGTTTGCACTTTTATTCCCACACAAATGACTGGCCTAACAACTTGCATAAAAATAATTTCCAGTTCATTCGTTCGTCACAGAAAACTCAGCCAATTTTAAATGACTCGAATATGACATAATACTGCCGATACTACCATAGCTCTCCTTGTGAACATTCTCTCATAAATGTAATCTGAAACAGACTCTCGCAGTCGATTGTACAAACCACTGAATTAATAAGTCTTTCAGAGAAGCAGAACGGATTGTAAAATAAATTTTATACGCATTAAAATGTATAAATAAATTTAATTAATTTACTTATTATACATATTCTCTCTTTAAAATTTGTTTCTTATATTCTATGTTTTCATTTACCTGTTATTTGCAAATAATGGATAGTAGCCAACAGTTTCATATTATATGTGCCTGATCCTTCAGTTCATTGAGGATTGAAGATATTTCAACAATGTGTGAGAGATCTGTGTGTTTTTGCAGGTCAATCAAATGTCTGAGTATATCAACCAAAACACCGGGTTATTCCGAGAATAAGTAGATAGACTTCACAACATTCTTCGCAGAAGGTTCGCGATACATTTCTGCATATATGTCCACTTCATCTAGATCATAATAACAATTAAAAAAAACAGGGATGCCATCGTAATCACATTATTCGTAACTACACTGAAAAGCCAAAAAAACTGGTACACCTGCCTTTGTTTTGATGAATGACTAAATACTTTTTTCGTTAACGACCAGTCATTTTGTTTGCATGATTATACTATATGAACGAAATAAATTTCATAACATGTAAGATCATATTCATAAGGAGGAGTGTTAATTCATACAGGAAATTTAGTTTTGATTCGTTTATCGTGGTTATTTTATCCTCTTAACTAGCATTCCCCTACCACTTAACAGGGTAAATTTAAATATGTCAGTAAGATATTAGCAGTATGTAGTGTATTATATTATCAAAACAGTGTATCCTCCGATATTTAAAAAATGTTATATGATGTTTCCAGTTCCTAAATTCTGCGAGAGGTGTAACATTTTTAAGCCGGCACTACACGATACACAATTTCTGTTGCCTTTTTATACCCATGTGTACAGCAGAATGCATAGAAGTTTCTATAGCAGAAGAAAAGAATGAACGCATCAGTTCATACCGATACGTAACCTAAAGTGCTTAGAGAAAATTGTAAATGGTATGCAAAAAAATTCGCAGGGGGCAGCGGTACAAATGCAACAAAATGTTATCTTTTATAAACGCGCTTTGTGTTGCATACAAAATTACGATGATTGTTTCTTTCCCCTGAAGACTGCATTTATTTAGGTTTCAAAGTGCGAGTACTATTAATGTATGAAACTTTACATGAGTAACAGCACTGCTTATGTATGGAAAACCAGATACTGTATTGACATGTATGTACGAAGCACATTTATGCCACTCATTGAAACATTTGCAAATTATTTAAACAGGGGCGAAGCCAGGGATCTCCTTCGAAATGTGGGCGGATGTAGAAGGGAAGATTTCGTATTTCTCTTTTGGGACAAAAAACGAACGCTGTAATGGTTTAAATTAATAGTTAAAATAGTATTTATAACAATGGGCCAATATAGAGATATGGAACAACAAAATGGTATAAAAATTCTTCATGTTCCAGGGGGATCACACATTTCTTACGTAAAAAAAAAATTTAAGTTGTCACTTTGTTTACAAATTTTATTTTTCAATACTTTAATTTTATTTAGGTGGGAGTGATATGGCCCGATATCC
>NQII01011103.1:11972-27134 GCA_002778355.1 Clitarchus hookeri
CCCCCTCCGCTGGTAAAAGCAGTGTATTTACAAATATATCTTTAATGAGCATAATAATCAATCTTGTGCTTTCCGTAATTTAACAAACTTTAACGGTTAGAAGGCCAAAAGAAGGCAAATATAACACAATACTTAACTGAAGGGTTTCGTTTGTGCCTTTTAACATTACTCACGCTACACAGCTCAACATATCTACTTTAAAAACCAATAGATTTGATTAGCAAACAACCACAGCTAGTTCTTTGCACTGCGCTGTTATTTACATATTATTGTTTTTAGAGAAAGTAATAATGGAAATAAACGTTTTTAATATTAACATAAGTTATAAACAGCAATAATGTTTCACAGAAAAACTATCCTTAAACGACGGTGAAGTGAACTCTGAAGCCTAACAACTTGTAAGGCATACCCGCGTAGGAACACACACTGAGCTACACACACAGATTACAGAGCACCCATGTGATAATGCACATGTAAACATTACCTAACTCCACATTTATCATAAAGTTGTGTTTATTGTTTGATTGCGACCGTGTTACATTAAGTTTCATTTTTTGCATAAATATGTTTTACATAACCCGTAATATTTTCGTAAACGGACATTATTTGGGTGTCCGCCGTCTTGTCTGTCCCAGATTCGTGGGTATAGCAGACGTTCAGAATACGTTCATCTGTTGAGGGGTTTGGTCTGGGAGCGACAGAAAGAGTGTATGAGTGAGAGAGAGGGTAGATGTCACAGTGGCAACGCTGCCATCTTCCTTACGCAGGCGCCACGAAAATGAACTAGTGCTACGTGATATCCATACCAACAACTATATATTTTTACCTGCTAGAGCGGTCAGAAACTATAACCTGGGGAAGTCTACTCTAGGTATGTTTTTACTCAATAGCACTACTGCCGGAAAACAACGATATTTCAAGTGGGCAAGCACGTCCAGTTGCAAGTGAGACACCACGCTTACTCTCTTAATATAAAAAACACTCCGTATGAGGCAGACTTAAGTTTGCTGAATCTGCACATGAGGGTGGAGCTAAAACAAAAATATAAATGTACTGAAATGTACGGCACGTCGGTATGTGTTTGCATACGGACGAAATATACGGTAATACCACCACTACCACAGATCTGCATGATCCGAAGTGACTGTGAGGTATTTGTTTTCATAATTGATTTTGCGAAAGCTTAACTTCAATGACAAATAATTGAACAAAATTTGTTATTTAATTTAAAAAATATATAAAATTAGAATAATAATTATGTATGGATGCAAAATTTATACACAACTATTAAAATCATAGAGATCGAAAAAAAAAAAAAACCTTATAAGCAAGCTGCTTCAAGTCATACAGTTTACCAATGTTTTGTTTGATATTTTTTTCATGAGAGTACTTAATATTTTCGACTCCATATAAATTTCTCATAAATGGTAATTTTTTACCCATTTTTTTTCAACTTGTGTTATATGTATTATATGGGTCCAGTATATACCAACTTAGTCATATTTTCTCATAATTTGAGAACTGTTAGAGATATACCCCTGAAGTTAAGGTTGTATATAGCTTTATTACCTGAAGAGAGACGACATGGCATGTTAAGCCTGGGACTTGTAAAGGCAAATTTGGCCATAATTTAAAAATTATAATTTTAAAATATATTTGGAATTCAAATCATAGTAAACATTTCCAACCCTGGTAATGAAAGTTTGTCAAGTGGGGCACTTTTATATGCTTAGTTTGTATAGTTTTATATTTTTGGGAACCCGTAGGGTTAGGGTCTTCAGATGCAGATGGGTAATATTTCCAGTCCTGAGAATGCAGATATAACATGTAAGGCAAAACAAATCCTTTAGGCCTAGACGGTTACAATTTGCATACTTTTAGAGTGAGGCCCATGGAATTCAGTACATAAGGTATCTTTTCCGAACCGGATAAATCAGGTATGGCACAATAAGACGTATTGCATTTTATAGGCGTAATTCATTATTGAATTATAAATATTTGGGGTAGGTCCTTTAAATTGAATATCTAGCCATAATTTCCGACTCCGAGAATGCACGTACTATATAACCCCACAAACTTTTAAAGGCATAATTCGCCGTTACTAAAATAAAACTGCTCTATCCAGGTTCTTGGAGTTCAGTATGTAGGTATCATTTACAGCTCGAAGACTGAAAACATGAAAATTTGAGCCCTAACGCTCTTTTGTTACACTTACACAAACCCTCACAATCTCTTAACCTTGTTCCTCATTTCGAAACATCAATATATTGTAAGAGTGTTTTCCGATGCTGCCATAGCAAGGTACCTCATGCTCACAGAACATATTTTACCACACATATTTTCGTATAAAAAAACCTTATTCTAGAACCTTTCTGGGAAAAGACACGACTGCTGTTCTTCGAAATTTCCAAACAAAACCCCCCAGTTCAAAAATGTGACCATGACCTTGGCCGTAAAGCAAGGAAGACACCTTTTTTAAATAAAGAAAATATTTGTAACGAACTATGAGACCAAATGACTCGAAGGTTAGTCATGCCCAGAATAGCACAAGCAAAGAAATTCAGATGCATACATTTAAAAGGGAATCTACCAACATTTTTATTTTTAAAATCAGCAAATTGTACTTTCGAAATATCATTAAAGTATTTCCATACAAATGCCCAATTGTTAGTGAAATCTTTAACATCCACTGGCTTATAAATAGTGTCCATGTGTAAAGAAATAATAATAATTTAGCTAAATTTAAATTAAGAGAGAATACTAGTCAGGTAAAAATAAAACATACACACGAATGCTAGGGTGGGTCAAAATCCAGTTACAGACGTACTGTGAGGTGTCAAGAATTAATAACCACATGTACAAAAAGCATAATATGTTAGCCTTCGGCAAATGTTACATATTACGATGACAAAATTCTCAAATATATGCTTTCATTCAGGCCAGGGAGAGTTGCAGTATGCTTGTGCCTCCCCACAGAAAACATCACTACGTGACATCAGCCCTGTGTAAACAGATCATGCAGACATGCATTCACATGTGCACTCCACCAAGAGAAATATCAACCACTTTCATACTGTATGAACCACATGAA
This sequence comes from Clitarchus hookeri, assembly GCA_002778355.1. Lineage (NCBI taxonomy): Eukaryota > Metazoa > Arthropoda > Insecta > Phasmatodea > Phasmatidae > Clitarchus > Clitarchus hookeri. Next base: position 15,064 of record NQII01011103.1, read on the forward strand.
ATGAATTTATCCAGTTCTACTTATAGAAGTATGCTACACTAATAATCCCAGTGTATAAACTCCCAAAATCACAAGAGAATTAACAGTTTTTCACAAATGCAAATCAAAGCCCAAACAGGAAAGTAAATATAAAAAAATCTGTGAAATTCCATACACACAGAAATTTAACCAATCACTGCAGGTCCCTTTTCGATATTTCCCAGCTTCCAACGGGAGACAATAGTGCCCACCTTGATCGTTGATTTTGTCTCATCTGTAAATTTCTCATTTCTAGCCAGCACACTACCTACCACATGAAAAGTTCCCATACATTTGTATGATAAGCGAACCAACAAACAAATGAATGCATTTACAAACAAATGTTATCCATTATCACATCGAAGCAGATATCTTAGATGCAAGCGATCAAAATCCTGAACATTCTTCTTTTCAATAGGAAAACCAGAAACAACAGAATGTTATATCATCTGCTGGAAATTTATCTGGAATATATAAAGTAATGTTGTTAATTCTGATAGATGAATATTTGCTATATTTGGAAAAAATATTTTTTTTTTTAGTATCAGCAATGCACATCCCTTCTGAAATAGTTCGAAGCGAAGTTCATTCAAGGATTTGCTGCTGCCTCCGTACAATGCCAAAAGGAACTTTTTACCAGCCACTGCAATCTGATCAGGTGTGCGTTTGAGTTGGTAAACAATGAGGCTACGTCATTAAGGCTTGAATTCTTACTGAACACGTTGATGTATTTGATTTTGCCTTTCCGGAAAAAAGCTGACATGGTATCACAACCACGGAACGAATGAAGAAACATTAGATGTAGTTTTGCTTCTTCTGTGAGCTTGCAGCCGTTGGGAGAGTAAATCAATGTATCCTGGTTCCCTTTCCCAGGTTTCTGCAGATAGATGTTGGTGATGGGTTCTTCTTCCTCATTAGGAACTGCCGCATGATCAGTGAGCAAGACCAATAAGTCTGTGTCCTCTCCGACAATGAACACCATGCCTCCCTCCCTAGATTTTTCCACTGCTGTGTTGACGATCAAAGTGTTACTGCGCACTCAGTTGCCTGCTTGACTTGACACCCTTCTGCTGTAAATTTTTCTCTCAACACTGAGATAAGACGGTTCTTATTGCAGTCGCTCAATAGGAAACGCTCTTTTTACGCTCATTGTCTTGTCAAATGGTGAAGACATGGCCCTGGCTCTTCGGGCTCGTTCGGCAGATTTTATACTTTTATCAGCAGCATCCTCTGGGTATACATAAAAAAAATGACCGTACAATTAGACCCAAAGTGGGTTTCGATTTACTTGACATACTTTTCGATGATTGCATTAAACTGCTCACCACTGTTCCGGACAACTCTATGTAAAGGAATCCACCATCAAGAACAAAGTCTGCATTGATAGGGATGTCAATATTAACGGGGTTGAATAGCTTGTACAAATCCGATTTCTGCATCATCCACATTGTTCCATATTTATCGAAAAGTGTAAGTGGGAATTGGGCCAACTCATAAGAGTAGTACGACTTCAGCTCTTGAGGTGATTTCTTTTGAAAAGGAATTCTTCGGAAAATCGTATCAGGGCTGACAGGGACAGGATCACCAACCATCTTGACAGTACACTTTACAGCTTGTTAGGGTACTACTCTGTTTTTCCTCAGGATCTTCACATCTTTGAAGTTCTTTCCTTCAGCCAGGGCCACGCTCTTTTTTCCTTTCCGTAGGCTTCGTGGCGGTCTATGTTACTACCTCGCAAGGCCCCAGTACTTATCCACATTATTGATTGTCCGACAGGAAATGGGTCATGGGAATCAAACCATTTAGTGAACTTTTCCACATCAATGTTGTCTCTCTTCATTCGAGTGTTTGTAGTGTTAACATGTTGGTCAGATGAGGTAAATGATACTACACAGAAATCATCAATGTGGTGTGTAACATCAACTGCAGTAGGCATTCCAGCAACCCATCTTGCCAAGGTTACATCAGTAGTCCCACGCCTTCGTGATAAACTGCCACAAGAAGACACAGCTCTCATTAATACTTGTTCAATGGTTACTTCCGACCACACACCTGACCAGTGTTTTTGTGTCCTTATTATGGTAAAAAAAAACCCCTTCATCACAAATTGTTCATATTCAGCCTGAGTGAGTCTTTTGTCAAGTGCCTTCATGTCCTGTAAATACGGTTGGCTTGCTTTCGCGTAATTCAAGTGGCCGTTTGCATTGAAGTAAGGTATCATGTTAATTGTTGATTCAAGATGCAAACTCCAATTCCCACTCCTTTCGGCTTCTATAAACTGTTTCAGTATGGAGACCATGCGAAAGTACTGCACCCAAAGTTTAGCAGTTTGGCTTTTGCCCTCCAAATCTTTCAGTTGTTGTTGAAATTTTCGCATAAGTTTATTCGCTTGAGAATCATTAATCTCAAACTCATCAGTCCCGTATTTCATGAGAAGAGACGACAGTACTGTTTCATCTTGTTCGGAGAATGTCGTTGCCGACAGAATTATTTTCCCAAGAGAAAGCTAAGCCAATATATGCCCTCTGACAGCCCTTGAATAATAGTGACCTGGCATAATGGTTTTAGTAGATGCCAATGCAAAGTAGACATTAAATAAATCTTGTAGGCTGCTCCCATTCATTATAAAGCCAATTTCGCCCATGTATGACATCAAAAGATGGAATCCTCCAAGCCTGGCTACAACACAGCTCAGCTCACTATCGGCTCCACATGAAGCAAGGATTTTTCTTGCTTTGATGTATAAAAGAAGATCGAAAGTCACAAAACAGGTTTGTTTTCGTTGTTCCTGACAATTTATAGCAGCTGTTTTGAGGGCTGTTTATATTGTGTCGATGTCCGATGGAGGGGTTCTAATGAATGGACGGCATAATATACGTGAAGTCTGGTAAGCCTCGTCAGATGTAACTGTCTCCACAAACCAATTCCACCCTGGTAACTCGACGACACTGATCCATTTTCCGTACATCCACAGCAGATCTGCTGACCTTGGCAGTACTTCTTTCCCGACTCCTCCATCAATAGGCTCAATGGCCACAGTGGCTAAGCCCCCTTCACTAGGCTTGTCAAAGTGCTCCAGAAGAATGCAGCCGTACTCTCTCAGGGAGGTTGCTTTCGGTATTGTCTTAACCTTGACGATGGGGGTTCTGGGGACCAGTGACTGTTTGGGAGTAAAACACTGAAACCCCCCCATTGCATGAAAGGTTTCACGCACATCGATTGTGTCCATACTTATGTCTGCGTTGTCAAATATGAACTGTGTGAATGAGTTTGTTGCCGTATTTTCCAGAGGCTGCTGAAGAGTTGAAACTTCGAATTTCCTCACTTCCCCATACGAACTACTGAAACCCATAGCAGGAAGCACGTCTACCAGATGCTTCGATCTATACTTCGTATACAGGAGAGTCCCAACTCCAAGTAGGATCGGGAAAGTGAAAGATATTGGTCGAGTGGCTGATATCAAGGAGTGTGCGATGGTTTGGACTTTTTTAAGAGTTCCCTCCTTCTTCTCTCCATCATCCTTCTTTTTTCCTGAAGATCTTGTAATGGTATTTAGCAACAACTGCAACGAACCTGGGATATCGTCGTTTACACTATTCAAAAACAATTCAGGAGAGGGATACTGGTCCAATGAATATACTTTCGTCCTGATGTCCTCACGAATGATTTCCGCAGCTGCTTTTACAACCCACAGGCGTTCATCATCCACATTAGTTTTCCTGGACTAGTACCACGTGTTGCTGAGGATGGTTTGGCCAGTGTTCCGAAAGCATATTGTTGTTTGCCTGAATCGATTAATACCAGGTACTCCGTTATTTCATCTTGGAATCTTGCAAACAGCCTTTTTATGAGATGATCCTTTCGTTTGGGAATGGTGCCTGGGTAAGATTGGAGTATGTCATCCAGTGAGAATTGGCATAACTCCTCATTCTCTTCCATGTAATTGGCAATGAAGTCGATACAGTCCTTCATTTCAGCCCTCCCTCAAATCCCACCGAAATCGGCCGAAAACTGTGGCTTCAAGAGCCGTAAAACATAAATTCCCCCATCCCCTCAGGGGTACCGACATTCTTCCAAAAGGGTATAACTGACCTCTTGACCGAAGGAGGGTCCAAAGACAATTCTTCCTCAAATCCCATAGCAATCGGCCGAAAACTGCGACTTCCAGCACCGACCAAAGTTAAAAACACACCCCTCTGGTCGTCACTTCTCCTCCGTATGTTGGGGGGAGGGGTGATGATCGAAAGAGGAAGGTTCAAGGTTGTCTACAAATTTTGTTTCAACCCTCTACCCCTTATGGGAGGGGGCGCTGCATGCCCCCAAATTAACCCTTCAAACTTCCGTTCTTGATTAATGAGATAAGAAGCACCACCTATGTGAAGTAAAATGAACATATGAAAAACGAAAAAGCAAGTTCACTGGCATTCTGGAATGACACAGCATGAACAGTTCCGTGCTCCAATCCTGGATATTGGTATGTCCAAATATTAAAAATTTCTATATGTTTTAAAATACAGTTTTGAATATTTGGTGTATTTTTAATATTTTGAACATCAAAAGTCATGGGTCAAGGTCAAAGGTCAAGGTAATGGTCACCTGGATCAAAAATAGCGGTTGGGTGACATCACAACATGGCAGTCAGCCGCCAGGAATGAGAGAGCATGAACGGCGCCTGGTGCCTGACTCCCAGCCCCTTATGACCAAATCTCCCTAATTATAATACTTATGTGTATTTTGTGCATTCCTTCCTGTTTTTACTGGCACCAACAGTGTAATACTATAATAACCCCACGACCAGTACGGCGCACAATATGGCTAAGTAACGATCCCATTTCACGAAGCCCTACCACTTTATCCCTCTCGAATGCATTAATCTGTTCGAAGGGTTGTCGAACTCGTTACGAGATATTCGTAACTTTGAATGGGCACACCGATATAATATCACTNTAATCTGTTCGAAGGGTTGTCGAACTCGTTACGAGATATTCGTAACTTTGAATGGGCACACCGATATAATATCACTATTCGGAATGGAAATAATGTACAGCGATAAGGCCCGCTCTTGTTGATGTCAATTGTTCGGCCGAGTGTGAAATGTGTATCATTTATATGTCTCAAATTGTCAAATTTCCATAGTTTAGGGTCACTGTTGCACCCAGTGAGTCTTACAGCCCATAGGCTACTATTTTGAAAAGTGATTTATATGTAGTTCATAATTGATATTCCTTATAATTATTTTTCTAAAGAGAGGCATGGAGTTATTAACTTTCGAAAAAAACCACTGAGAATATATGAGAATCTATACTCTTTAACCTTTAATGATCAAGAAAAGTTGGGGTAAACATAACCAGTTTTCTTGGTGATTTGATAAAAACCGTGCGTGGCAATGCATTTATAATAGATATGCAGAGCAGTGAGAACACTGCCAATATTTTACTAGGCAAGTGAACAAATTATATAAAAATTCCAAAATGAAATTTTATTTATGTCATTAATAGTTTAAAATTAAATTTTCGTCTAGTTTTTACCTGTTTTAATAATACATAATAGATAACTGCGTTTACTGAGTCACATAATTATTCATTCCTTTCTTGACAAGTAATCTATGATAGATTAATAGCAACACTTTCATTATCATGCGCTTTTCAGCTACAGCTCCTAATGGGTTGAAAATTTTAAATTTATTCTCCTAAGTTCCAGCTCAGATTCAGTATTTGTGTTTTGTTAACATGCTTGTTCAAAATCTTATCAGCAGGCTAGTTGCTCTAACGGATGGAAATAAGCATGCCTGTCGGAATTTATCAAGTATCGAGCAGAGTGGAGTATGATTATACACATAAGTGCATTCCTAGATTCGGACACAGCCTTAATGACACGTGAATCGACAAATTTAACGTACTGTTTATTTGTACTAACAGTCACCTTTCTAGTATATCATAACCCCAAACAGTAAACACTTAGTCACGTTGTAGACTTTCGTGCGTCTAACATATATTTTTCGTCTAGTGAACAATAATTTCCTGTCAATTTCCTCCCCCATAAGAACGGAATGAAAACACTACTATGATGAATGACATCACTCATGATAAGTATAACGTTTGTAGTTGTAAGTGCTGACAATACTCGTATTTTATCATGAACACCTATACTATAAAAAATATAAATTAGAATTTAAAACAATGACAGTTATGTTTTTATGATGATTAATTTTTGCCGAGATAAATAAAAGCAAATAGTAACTGATATCGCTGCAAATTTCAGCAAATACAGAAATATATGACATAAACGAAATACATGACACGGTCGCCTCTAGTAAATCATGAGTTGGATATTCACAGCTGCAACAAAAGCTGATAACTCGCGTGGGATGGGTCTTCTTTAGCAGAACGGAATGAACACGTGGGTGAGCCGAGGCCAGAGTGATTACCTATTTTTGCCAGGTGCAACACCGCACAGGTGGCGAAGTATTTTGACCTCACCTTGGATTAGAAAACTCCCATTAGAAGGAATCAATATTTTCATTTTTAAAATGGTTCTTCAAGCCAGTAAATTACCACCCACCAGGAGTAGTATCACGGACATACTTACCGGATAATAATTTCAATCCCGCAGAACTAAAATGTTACACATAAATCAACACATGATTACTTCGCTCTGGAAGGAGCCCGCTGCACCTGGAATGGCCAGTCAATCACAGTGCACCACCTTCGAAACCATAATATTCTTCCCGCGGCCAAAACAGTGCACTTTCAGTACACACAACGTCGCACAGACTTAAAGTAGAGTCACGAATGCATGCAAACACGACACGCACTACGCAGAAGAGTGACCCAGTCGGAGGTCGAGTATGTGGGAGCACGAGCAAGAGGGAATGCCCCAAACTCACTTGCGACCCAGACCAAGGGCATGCACACCAGTCTCAAACTTGGGCGAAGTGAGACGTGTATGTAGCTTATATGTAGAAAATAAACAAACAAAATATATCAAACAAGTAAAATATTAAATATTAAATAAAACAAATAATTTAAAAAAAACATAAAAATTATATAGTTTTTTTTTATAATAATTTATATTGAACTAAAAATGGCAAAATAGTAAATGGCGAAAGCATAAAAATAGATATAATCTGATTAAAAGGTATTTTAAATAAAATAATAATAAATTGAAATAAATTGATAAAATAATACACAATCATACATAAACAACAAGAAAAAAGGTGATGGGAAATAAACAAAATATTTAAACACAAATAATTATAATTCAATTAGTTAGACGTAGATATAAGATAAATTAATTAACCAGGATTTCCTACAGCCAAATAAACACAACCGACATGATAGTTCTATGTTCCAGGTGGATAGATTATACCAGCACACAAGAAACTTCATACTTATTCAACTAGAGCTTTCTATACATAAAACGTCACAAACTGTCCGCGATGAAATATACTGTATCAAGGTGCCAGGCTTGAACCTAGGACAGCTGCTAAACAGCTGAAATGTGTACGAGATCAGTTTGGAGTAACTGTCCATGATACTAGGGATCTCATATACACATACAATATGCGAGCTTAAATAACACAGTTGCCTACAACGTAACAACACATTATTTATATATATATATCACGACACTACATACACTAAAACCAGCCTGCTAACTGGAGGGGAGCAACTTCACTCTATGGGGAACACTCAAGTACGGAAAATCTTTGAGACAGCAAAACCATTACATATTAAATACAGCCAGTGCTCCTAAAAATACTAATTACATGTTGTACCCCACCGCTGACCCAAAGATTTGAGTATGTATCCGGGTGCATTTGTTTTACAAGCACCCAATGAGCAATGGAAGCTTCGATTTCCGGTCTCAGAAGGCAGAATAAGAAAAGAACACAGACAACGTACAATTCTGGACCTTATAATTGTATATTCGAGAAGATGTGAGCTATAAAAACCATAGGACCACATTTTTTCGGTGGGCGAGATATCTGATTAATACACAGGCCAAGTAGGAAGTGTGAAATTGTCGTCATCCAGGAACTGTCGGACGATGTGTGCCACATGCGGTTGCACATTGTCCTGTTGGTACAGGGCTCCGGGCTGGCCTTGAATATAGGGGACATCAGTCTCCAACACCCCTTAGATGTAATGGTTGCGGATCAGTGTACCAGCGATGTGGACTAGGCATGAACGTGACTAGAATCCATTGGCAACCCATACAATAACTCCAGGTGCTGGGGCCAGTATGATTCAGGACTCTGCCATGTGCGCACCACTGTGTCACCTGAAACACAAGAAACGATCATGGTGCTGCAAGCAGAAATGGGATTCTCCGGAGAAAACTATGGCTTGCCATTCGTCCCTCCAGACCCGACGTTCCATGTACTATTGCTGCTGCAGGCGGCTGTGTAATTAGCAGTCAGCAGCAGCGACCATAATTGGTGCCTGGACAAAATGCTCTGATAGCGCAGATTGCAACGAAGCACGCCTGTGGACACAGATAGATGTGTCACACCTCTGAGCTGCTTAGTAAGGATGTCTGATATGGCTGTATGGTTAGTAATCGCCATGCGGACCAGATAGTTGTCCTTGTACTCGTTGGTGGGGCAGGAGCGTTGGATTCCTGCATGTCACTCAGTCAATCGCTCCTTGACCCACTGATCTTACATCTACTTCACTATGGTTGCATTTAAACCAACGCGACAGCTAATTTCCCAATATGATAATCCAAAATCTTGATAGGCAACGATTCTCCTGCGGAGAAACGTGGAAACCTGTTCGTATGTTTGTTGTGTTCTTTGACTTGGCATTCTTTCTCTGTCTGTGCACTGAACCGGTGGAGAAACACAATGCCACTACCTGCAGTGGCTCCCTAGCCACCTCTTACATCCCATTTATCAGTTTTGCAATAAGCGCAAGCACTGCTCCACTTGGCTGGACCTCTAGTAACATCATTGACGTACTCTGCTGTAAACATTCCCCCAATGTAGCATCCTTTAGGAAGATTTTCCTTGGTGTGTCAGTTTTAATGGCCAGCAGTGTATTTCCTGAATATCCCAATTAATTTGTTAATAGTTTCANATTTTCCTTGGTGTGTCAGTTTTAATGGCCAGCAGTGTATTTCCTGAATATCCCAATTAATTTGTTAATAGTTTCAGACTTTGAACACTTTACAACAATGTGGAGATTTCCCACACATTAAGAAGATATCTGAATTATCAAAGAACTGAATGACAGGTGCAAAATCAGAGGTCGACCATTGGGTAATATCCATGATCAGCTAACAACTGAGAAATGCAATGTTGATTTATGTAATAATAAGAACAGTAAATTTATGTAAACATAGTAGTAGATGTTTCATTTATCATACTGACCCGACTTCTTTTCTTGAATACATTAATTCAATGGTATATGCATTTCAGTGGAAGAGTTTATTTTACGTAAAATTTGTGCGAGCAAGTAAGTGCACAGACAAGGGTATGGTTTAATCTGAAGTATTCTGTATTTGTCAAGTAGTTTAAAAGTTTGTTGAGCTCTATTTGAAGACTCAATGATCACAGGGATTTGTATTTGTAGAACAAATGATCAGATGATNTAAAAGTTTGTTGAGCTCTATTTGAAGACTCAATGATCACAGGGATTTGTATTTGTAGAACAAATGATCAGATGACTATTTTAAGGAATATTATTGTGGAATGTTTTGAAGGGGTGTTTTTTTTTTAGGAATGTTTTGAGGAAAGTTTTTGAGCAATAATTTTTATGAATTCACTTTGAGGAATGCTTTTGATAAATTATTTTGAAGAATGTTTATTATATATGGTTTTGAGGACGAATTGACTCAGGACTATTTGAAAAATCTGGTTCATTTTGTTGGTCATTTGAGCTTGACTCTTCAGTGTTAATGGTCAGTTGGTGTGGTCGGTCCTGTTGATTAGTTGGCCTGGCTGGTCTGTATAGGCATTTGGTATTATCAGCTGGTATGGACAATCTCTGTTGTTGGTCGGGATAGTAGGTCGGTGTGTTTGGTATGTATGACTGGTATTGTTACTGATATTGCCATTTGTTATATTTGTTATTCTTTGTGTGGTCATTTATTATGTTTGAAATTGCCAATAGGTTAATATTCTGCATAAAGTTAAGTAGTTAAGGCTTTATGTAGAAATGCACAGACCCTGGACTGCATACCATACATTAATGCAGCCACCAAGCACAAATTTCGAGACGTTCGTTAAATTAATGTTTTCTCTATACATGTAGAGGGAAAGAAAACCAGCGGACCGACTAATGGTTGACATATTGAAAGGTTAAATATTGAATGAATGATCGAAAGTTTGCTCATTGCGTGATTGATGGTATGAGTATTGATGGCTAAGAGATGATGGGAAGATAAGACTGCTTATCAACCTAGCTGGACTTCAAAATTCCAATTTACAAGGACCTTAACCTAAGGTTTTGTGTATGGCATCGCAAACAATGCAACAGTCCAGCTGGAGTCAGCGATGGTACCACCAAAGACGAAGTTGCAATCCTGGTTGCAGAATCACTTACAAACGAATAATTCATCTTGATTTCTACACTCCAATATCTTGCTTATCTGAATGGGTACTTAAAATTAAGCGGATATTTTTTATACTTTGGAGGGTAAATATGTTTGTTTATTAACATGCACATATGTTAATATCCCGCGAAGTACTCTAAAGGAAGTGTTGAATATAAAAAATAACTAACCAGATGAAATGCTAAAAAGATCAGGAAAGATATAACAATATATCACCCTCCTATCCGACGAAGAACTGCAATGTGACGTGACATTGACTGCAGAGATCAATAAGTAATGTGGCGAACAGTCAGTTATGCATGAGCAATGTGACGTCTTTATAAATCACCTGCATACTATAGTGGTAGTGGTGTGGGTCAAGCTATAATGGTTTTATAGTGAGATATGGAAGAAGGTACAATCCACTGAGTGTGAAAAATAGCCAATAATTTGAGTGGGGGCTCTCTTAATAGCTAATGAAATATAGTGGTTTAGGTCAGTCATCTGCTGGTAACCATGCTGGGGTGGGAAACATGCCTAATGCAGCTGAGGTTCAGCCCTCCCATTACACTTCAATTCACCTTTCACTAACAACATGACGCTATTTGCCTCCCTGATATATGATATACAGGCAGGAGCAGGCTATGGGCGCCTTGGATATTGAATAGGGTAAACAGAATTCAGTTACTGGGTGTTTCAGTTGACTGGGTCATATTTTGTCTCGAATATCATACACGTCCTTTACCGGAAATGAACACATCCTTTTCCGGAAACAAACACAAACTTTCCCGGAAATGAACACATATTTTACGGACCCTGCGAGTTGTGAGCCTGAAGGGTAGCTTTAAATTACTCATGCTACTACTGCCGACATTGTGGGGAACGCTAGGTGTAGGGACTTGTTTCTTGAGCGACGAACGCTGATACTAAGCCATATTGGAAGTTCTGGGTGATCCAGCGGTATATTGAGGTCTGGTAAGCTGGGCGGCCTTTCACAGGCCCTCGATTCTCTTGTCGGCATTGACGGCTCTCCACGACTGGCTGGGAACGAGTCTCTTCTCTCGGTATGGTGCCCTTCATTGAGGCTACCACTCGACTCCTGCTCTTGGTATCGAACTCTGTGTCCCGACTTGGTGCTCCTGGTGAGCCCTCACCCATCTGTCACCTCGCGGCGCTGCCGCCACACACTGACTCTACATCACTGATTCTGCCAGGGTCCCATCCCCAGCCTCGGTTGACTGACTCACCAGACTGCCTCACATCTCGGCGAGGTGATACGACTGAAACGACTGATCTCGATGTGGGGGCTCCGGCGAGACCCCCATCCGATGGCCGCCTCTCGGCGTGACGACTGATTCCAACTGATCTCCCTATCCGATAGACTGACTCTTCTCTCGGCATAGTGATACCACAACTATGTGACCTCCGCCTCGCCACGAGGTCACGGAACAACTGACTCTACACAACTGATTCTGCCGGGGTCCGAACCCCGGCCTCGGTTGACTGAATCACCCGAA